>OX637461.1:35958712-36131757 GCA_951799995.1 Trifolium subterraneum
TTTATACTGGTTCCTCTCACAAAACGAGAGTAGTCCAGTCCCCTTTTACTTCCAAGGGATTTCACTATAATCTCAAAGATTACAAACCTAATGCTCAAGCACACAAGCAAGAGACTTCTTTGCTCTAGGTCACACAAGACAAAGAGACTTCCTTGCTCAAATCACACAAGATAAGAGACTTCCTTGCTCAAGTCACACAAGACAAGAGACTTCCTTGCTCAAATCACACAAGATAAGAGACTTCCTTGCTCAAGTCACACAAGACAAGAGACTTCACAAACTAACTTAATACACAGATTAAGTAGGACTGAAAGTTCTAAGCTAGACTCTCTAAACACTCAGTTTAGAGCCTACAATATCAAAAGATATTTTACTTAGATAGTTACACAAGAAAGAATGAAAACAGTTCACAGCTTGAATACAATTCAAGTCTTTCTCTGAGTTTGATAATCTTCCAGTAGTCTTCTCTCTAGCAAAATGTCTTCTATTTATACTCTAAGTATAAAGACGTTGAGAAAGGACCGTTGGTAGTACAATCTTCTTTTTCCTGATAAGACCGTTGTACTATTCCATTAGTTATGAGATGTCTTTCTTCAGAGAGTGTCATTCAGAATCTGGTAATAACATTTCATTGATCTTCTGAATGATGTACGCAAGCTTCAGACTGTATTTCTCTCTTTGGCATCTGAGGACTTCTTCAGAGGCTCTGAAGCTTCTTGCTTCTCAGAGTCTTAACGCTTAAGTCTGTGTCCCTCAGAGGCTCAAATGATGATCTAAGTGAATAAGATTTTTACTTTGTTCCTGCACACTAGATCATTCATTAGTAATACCAATTGTCCATTTAATACTTTGTTATCATCAAAACTTAGGGTGTTTTATAACTAAAACTCATTTTGTTCCAACAATCTCACCCTTTTTGATGATGACAAATATAAAGTATTAAATACAATTGTTGTTGATTAATTTAATTATGTCAACATCAGGTTGTTGAGGTTTGTAAGCTCCCCCTGAGTCTGATAAACCATTAGGGTTAGGTTTGCAAGCTCCCTCTAAGTTTTATCCATAATTAAGTTGAATCAGTATAAGAACAATTTGATAAACTTGATTGTATCTACATACTTAACTCTCAGAGTGTGAGGTTTGCAAGCTCAACTCCTGAGTCTGATAAAAATAATTAAGAACACAATCTTAACTACCTTCATCTATGCAAACACAATTATGTTTATTAATTTGCTCTCCTTATCAATTAAGTTTAT
The DNA here is from genome assembly GCA_951799995.1 of Trifolium subterraneum. Lineage (NCBI taxonomy): Eukaryota > Viridiplantae > Streptophyta > Magnoliopsida > Fabales > Fabaceae > Trifolium > Trifolium subterraneum. The sequence continues at coordinate 35,959,969 of OX637461.1, forward strand.
AAACATTTAGCATAGATATGAAAGAGATTAGATTCTTATTTTTAAGACAGTTTCAGATTCTTATTGAGTAGTTATTTTAAAAAAATACACTACTGACAATTGTACAACTGATTACTCCCCCTTTTGTCATTATCAAAATTTTTTAAAACAAAACAACAACAAAAAAATAAACAAAAGGTAAAAAAAAAATCCTAAGGGTGTTTGGACAAGAAGAGAGTGAGAAGCTGTTGAGTCTTATTTTTAGATGCTCTTGAGTATGCCACAAGCTCCAGAAGCTTATCCTCTTGTTGATCAAGCGAATGTTCTATTAAGTTCAGAATCCTTGACTTCCTGTCTGAACTCCCTTCTTCTTTCTGTTCCTCAAGTGGTGCAGAGTCTGGTTGACTTGGACCATGATAAGTGCCAAATTATAGCTAAATTTCATGTTGAATGTGAGCACTTATTGAATAATTTTGATAACAAATCCATAGGAATGAATCCCTTTTTTCTGTAAATATGGTGGGTACAAAGAATATGTCAAAATATATCAATTCCAACCATTTTGTTAGGTTTTGCTGAAACATAGAAAAAGAAACAAACTTTTGAAGCATTCGCTGCAGCGAAGCATCAGCGAAGATGCAGCGAACGATGTCAGAGAGGAAAAGGCCATTAGCGAAATCGCAGCGAATCAGTGGCGAACGTGCTCGCTGCAACGAACCAATAGCGAAGCATCAGCGAACGAAGTCAGAGAGGAAAAGGTCATTAGCGAAGTCTCAGCGAATCAGTGGCGAACGTGTTCGCTACAGCGAACCCTCAGAGAGCAATTGATGAGTCATGTTTTAAATGCCCGTGTCAGCAAACCTCACCCTTTAAGTAACTTATTCGCTTAGCGAATGTGGATTCGCTTAGCGAATGTGGATTCGCTTAGCGAACATGCTTATATCAGAAGACTATAAATAGCCTTTAGATCATTTTGTAAATTATCAATTTAGCTAGACTCAGAGCAGAAATTACGAAATTCATAGATCTAAGTTGTTAGGAGAGGTTTTGAAGGTGGATTCGACACAACTTGAGAAATCAAGTCACATGTTCTCTCAATCCTTCATCTCTTCACTTGTTTGTAAGTTTATCATGGCTATTCATAGCTAAATCTCTCTTTGTTGGGGTTGGATATAATTAAATTATGATCATGAATCTAGTTTAACTTTGCTATATGTGTTTTATTCATCAATCAATATTAGTGATATCCTTGTTTATATGCTTTTCTCAAAAGATTTGAATGATATAGATATATGTTATTTGAATCAAAGATTGAGGATAATCACTTGTTAAATCTCAAAGTTTAGACATAGATTCTGGATTTAATAGTCACTCAAAGTATTAAAGCTTAATGCTATTTTATCGTTTAATAATTCGAGACATCGAAAAGTTAATAGATACAATAGATTTCACGATATATTCCGGACACGGATATGATCGACGAGTAATATGTGACGATATTGATTGGTAAATGAAACATATATATCAATAGTTGACTGATACATGTGAATGATTTAATGAAATCCGATCCCAACAAGTTTTTCTATCCAAAGTTTATTACGCACTTTTATATCGCACTTCGATATTACGAAACCAAAACTTAATCAAACCCGCACTTAAAATCATGGAATTTGTGTATTTACAATTGATATCACACTAGTCCCTGTGGATACGATGAAGGTGCGTGGAGAAAACACAAGAAGGGGAGGTTGAATTGTGTTTTGGATATTTAAAAAATTTCCAAGATATTTAAATCTTTTCAGATTTTTTAAAGCACAGCGGGTTATTCACACAATTAACTTATGGCGTTATGAATGATGAAGGAGTAAATGAGAGAGTGAGAGAGAGAAGAACACACAACAAATTATACTGGTTCCCCTCACAAATTGAGAGTACTCCAGTCCCCTTGTTTCCAAGAGAGTTTCACTATAATCACTAGGATTACAATAGTTGCTCAAGCACACAAGCTCAAGACTTCCTGCTCTTAGTCACACAAGACATAGAGACTTCCTTGCTCTGATCACACAAGATCAAAGACTTCCTTGCTCAAGCACACAAGCTTGAGACTTCCTGCTCTAAGTCACACAAGACAGAGAGACTTCCTTGCTCTGATCACACAAGATCATAGGCTTCCTTGCTCAAGCACTCAGGCTCAAGACTTCACTGCTCTAATCACTAAGATTGAGACTTACGTGCTTCTACACTAGTAGAAGACTTTCTTGCATCTACACTAAGCAGAAGACTTACTACTAACTTAAGAACTTAAAACTTATTACAAACATAATAACTTCAGAGGCTCTAAGCTAGTTTCTATGCTCACTTCATTTGAGAGATATTATCTATTACAATGCAAATTCTCACTTTCATCTGAGAGATTTTATCTAATGGTGAGCGCTAGTCATCAATTCTTTCTTTGGCATATTTATATGAGTTGAGAAAGACATTGAGACATTGGAGAAATTCCCGTTGTAACTTGGACAACTGTAGACTTTGAAGATCCGTTGAGTAAAGCCACGTCTTCCTTTGTAGAGAAGCTTCACCTTTGCTGTCTGTCCAATAGTACAGTTATAAGGTACAACTAGCTCCTAGAGAGAGGGATCACATCCTTTGTGACCGTTGCAATTTAGTTGACCTTAGAACAAGTCATCAGGCTTGATAAGTTGTAGTTGATGTAGCCCTCTGATGACTGGGAATTCCTTTGCTTCTGATGAACCTTTGATAACTTGGAGTCTGATTGGTCTTTGAATGGTTGGCCTCTGATAGTCCTTCGCAATTCAACTTCTGAACGTCTTCATCCTCTGAATGACTTATGACTAGCAGGCAGCCTTTTAACTCTTGTAGGCCTCTGAACATCCTTGAGCTTCTGAACTCCTCTGAGTCCCTGAACAGCTTCAGACGTTCTGATCTACTTTGAGCTTCTGAACTTTGTATAGCTTCTGAAATCAAATTAAACAAGCCAAAGTAATGAATCTTATTTCATTAAGAACAAAAGTTCTGATTTACATATCAAAATTTGTAAGAACTATCTTCTGGATGCTCTAAAGGTTATTTTTGAGGTTGCAAGCCTAACTATAATCTTTGTAGGGGGGAAAGGTTGAGCTTTTGGCTGAAGCCATTCAACCCACTGTCCTTCTTGAAGAAAACATTTCTGATGCATCAGTTTGGTTTTCCTCAGGAAGAGACACATACCCCTCTAGAGCCACTCCTGATTTGACGGCATTGAAAGTTGAATTTCTATTAATTGCTTATATTACCTTTTTGATAATGACAAAAGGGGGAGAAAGAATATTGGTAAATCAATTGTTGGAAGAAGTGAAATTACTTGGCTTTTTAGGGCCTTGTAGTGCTTCAGAGAGAGAACGTAGGAGAGTGGTCAAAATAGTAGCATGAGGAACATGCTTTGTTATGACAATCTGATCTTTGAGGATTTCAAAGTATTGTACTAAAGAGCTCCGAACTGTTTTCAAATTGTTTTCAAATTGTGTGTTCAGACTCTGAACTGTTTTCAAATTGTGTGTTCAGACTCTGAGCTATTTTCTTTGAAAAGATTTTTAAAGCTACTAAAGAGCTCTGAACTGTTTTCAAATTTTGTGTTCAGACTCTGAGCTATTTGAAAAGATTTTTTTTAAGCTCTGAACTGTTTGAAAATATTTTGAACTCTGAAGCTGTTAATGATAACCATCAGAACCAAGTGTGTATGTAAAAGTCTTTAAGCGCCTCTGATTTTATTTTGTCATTCAATTTAAATATTGCTTCAATTTAAATACTGCTTCATCTTGCATCTGCATTAAGGGGTTAATTTTCAAGGAGAATGCATTTATTAATTGAAATTTATTATTCATAGTTAGTTCTTGAGTAAGGGTGCAACTTTACTCAAAGATTATCACACTATGGAAAGAAGAAGCTTGCAAACCTTGTTCTTTACATAGTGAAATATGAATAATTTAAGTCATATAATAAAGTATTTCTGAAACTGATTAATATTAACTATGGATACAAAATAGGGGGAGCTTACAAACCTAACCCTATGGGTTATCAGACTTAGGGGGAGCTTGCAAAACTCAGAAGCCTAATGTCAACATAGCTGATTTTTATCAACAACAATTGTATTTAATACTTGTGTTTGTCATCATCAAAAAGGGGGAGATTGTTGGAACAAAATATGTGTTAATACACACCCTTAAGTTTTGATGATAACAAAGTATTAAATGGACAATTGATGGTACTGATGTTTAAATTAAGTGCAGGAGAATTCAACGTTTAATCAAGAGCACACTTAATTTAAACTCTTAGAGAAGCAAGGTAGTGACCTTGGAAGACTACAATAGAGAAGTTGGTGTCTTAAGGAATTCAAAACCAGAGAACAAGGACAAGACACCAGCCGAATTAGGTCTAAGAGAAGTAACAGAAGAAGAAATTAGGTCAGTAGTGTGTGGCTTTGAAGTAGTTTTGACTCAATCAAACTTGGCCAGTATTCTTCAAATTCCCAATGAAGGAAAATTCAATACCTTCAGTGCTGTTGAAGCAAAGAACACAGGATGCTTAAGTGATATGACGAATATGTGTTATGAAGAAGGGAAAACTTGTGAGAGCAACAGAAGTGGTGACTTGAAGACAACTCAGAAACTCTTAGCCAGAATCCTGCTAGGATCAGTCTTTCCAAGAAGTGGAAGTTCTGATCAACTTTCGTGGGATCATAGATACTTTATCTACTATCTCACAAAAGGATATCAACTAAATTGGGCTAAGTATATCTTCAATCACCTGTGTAAAGCTGTCAATGCTGCTCAAAAACAATCCAAGCCAAATGTTCATGTCATCTATCCAAGAATCCTTAGTGAAATCTTCTATCAATGTGGTGTGATAGATGTAATTAAAGCTACTGGACATGGCAATCTGATTAGGGAAATCAGAGCCTCTACAATCTCAGCTCACACCCTATCCAACATGAACTTACTAGCTGGAAAAAAGATGATACCCTCTGATCCTTTTGAACTTCTCTCTCACTCAGAGGACTCAATAATAAAAAGACATAAGATTGATATACCTGTTCTCTCAAATGGTATTGTTAATCAATATGTTCTATTGCTAGAAAGTCAAGGTGAAGGATTTGAGATTGAAGAGGAAGGATTGAAGAAGAAAAGGAAGAGACTGGTGAAGATTAAGAATGAGAAGAATGAAGCTGCAAGGACAGATAAGAAGGGAAGGGTTCAAATCAAGTCTGATGAATCATATAGGGAAATGATTCAAGAAGAAGAGAGTGTCTTTGATGATGAACCTATAAGTGTTAGATTAAAGAAACTCACTAAGAAGCCAGAGAAGAAAGCTGCTGAAGGATAAATCTTGAAAGATTTAGGTAAAGTGTTAGTGTCTGACTCTGCTATTGTAAACACTCAAGACTCTCAACCAAACAAATCTCCAACCCAACACTATAATTCACCTCTACTATTCCTTGAAGAACACTTAGGAGGTGAACTACCTCATCAACAAGTCACTACGACTAGTGTTCAGAACCTTCTGTCAAATCCTGAACAAACTCAGAACCCCACTCCAAACACTGCTCAAACAAGTCCTAAAAACAGTTTTTCTCTAAGAAAATCTGCACCAGGACCTGTTCATCCAGAACCTTTTATACAAACAACCATACAAACTGAGCCACATACAGCACCTCAACACACCATCACACCCTCAAACTCTGACCCTCCTCAAACCAATTTCATAAACCCTGATGTCTTGAGTGAATGCAATGGGTTGATAAGACAAATACATGATCTTTCTGTGATAAGACAAGCTGATATATCTTCACCTGACTATATTGAACAATGGGTAAGCTTAACTGAAGAACTGCTAAAGAAACTACACAGTCTCCAAGAGGTCAATAGTAAAGAACAAAGGAGAAATGACAAGGGAAAGAACGCAATGGTGGAAGAGGACATTCAGTTTCACAAGGACATAGAGATGAGTCAACCTGGATCCTCTTCTGTAAGAACAAGTGAAGAGCAAAATCTAATGAAAGAGATAGCATCACTTGAGGAAAGACTGAATGAGCCTATTGTGGATAATCTAGGAGCAAGTCAAGTGCACATCAGAAACCCACTGTATGAGGCTGAAATTGAAGACCTTAAGGCAGAAATGAAAAAGCATGACGAGCTGGTGGAGGTAGTAAATGCCAAGCAGAAGGAAATCTTGAGAATCCTAGCTCATCTTTGTAACCAACCCAAATCAACAACCTAGGATCTCTTTATTTACTTAAAATAAATTTCTTGATTAGTATTTTGATAGGCACATTGATAGGGGTAAGATCATATCTCTGTATGTTTCTGTAATTTCTGTGTGCTAATCTGAAATATTTATTCATGATATGATAATTTTTTTTTAATCAAACTTGCTATCTTAAAACTGCTAAAAACTGTTCATATGTTTAATTAAAGTCAATTTTCTTACAAACAGTTATTTTGTTTATTGGTTATTCTTAAAGTATCAAATTACATAACCAGAGAAAGCATAAAAGTAAGAAATCAAATTAAACAAGCCAAAGTAATGAATCTTATTTCATTAAGAACAAAAGTTCTGATTTACATATCAAAATTTGTAAGAACTATCTTCTGGATGCTCCAAAGGTTATTTTTGAGGTTGCAAGCCTAACTATAATCTTTGTAGGGGGGAAAGGTTGAGCTTTTGGCTGAAGCCATTCAACCCACTGTCCTTCTTGAAGAAAACATTTCTGATGCATCAGTTTGGTTTTCCTCAGGAAGAGACACATACCCCTCTAGAGCCTCGAACTTCAGTTTGATTTTCTTCAGGAAAATATGTCTTCAGAACTTAAAACAGTCAGAGTCCAAAGATTTCTCTTAAGACTCTGAACTGAGTTCTTCTGGAAAGGACACTAGCTTTGTTTCCATTGGTTTCTTCTTATGTTTTCTCCTATCTTGACTAACTCTCAGTGAAACTACTTTCTTCTTCTCTGAGCGTTTCATTTTTTCTTTCAAGGGATCTATCAATAAACCTAAGATTATTCTGTGTGAGTAAAATGACTAGGTATCTCTCTCCTTTTATAAGCAAAATTCAATGGCCGAATATTAAATGTGTTCAATCACTCCTGATTTGACGGCATTGAAAGTTGAATTTCTATTAATTGCTTATATTACCTTTTTGATAATGACAAAATGGGGAGAAAGAATATTGGTAAATCAATTGTTGGAAGAAGCGAAATTACTTGGCTTTTTAGGGCCTTGTAGTGCTTCAGAGAGAGAACGTAGGAGAGTGGTCAAAATAGTAGCATGAGGAACATGCTTTGTTATGAAAATCTGATCTTTGAGGATTTCAAAGTATTGTACTAAAGAGCTCTGAACTGTTTTCAAATTGTTTTCAAATTGTGTGTTCAGACTTTGAACTATTTTCAAATTGTGTGTTCAGACTCTAAGCTATTTTCTTTGAAAAGATTTTTAAAGCTACTAAGGAGCTCTGAACTGTTTTCAAATTTTGTGTTCAGACTCTGAGCTATTTGAAAAGATTTTTTTTAAGTTCTGAACTGTTTGAAAATATTTTGAACTCTGAAGCTGTTAATGATAACATCAGAACCAAGTGTGTATGTAAAAGTCTTTAAGCGCCTCTGATTCTATTTTGTCATTCAATTTAAATATTGCTTCAATTTAAATACTGCTTCATCTTGCATCTGCATTAAGGGCTTAATTTTCAAGGAGAATGCATTTATTAATTGAAGTTTATTATTCATAGTTAGTTCTTGAGTAAGGGTGCAACTTTACTCAAAGATTATCACACTATGGAAAGAAGAAGCTTGCAAACCTTGTTCTTTACATAGTGAAATATGAATAATTTAAGTCATATAATAAAGTATTTCTGAAACTGATTAAAATTAACTATGGATACAAAATAGGGGGAGCTTACAAACCTAACCCTATGGGTTATCAGACTTAGGGGAGCTTGCAAAACTCAGAAGCCTAATGTTAACATAGCTGATTTTTATCAACAACAATTGTATTTAATACTTGTGTTTGTCATCATCAAAAAGGGGGAGATTGTTGGAACAAAATATTTGTTAATACACACCCTTAAGTTTTGATGATAACAAAGTATTAAATGGACAAATGATGGTACTAATGTTTAAATTAAGTGCAGGAGAATTCAACGTTTAATCAAGAGTACACTTAATTTAAACTCTGATGAAACCAATGGAAGTCTGAATATTTAAGACTCTGAAAGAGTTCTGATGCTACAACGTGGTCAGAAGCTATACAAAGTTCAGAAGCTCAAAGTAGATCAGAACGTCTGAAAGCTGTTCAGGGACTCAGAGGAGTTCAGAAGCTCAAGGATGTTCAAATGCCTACAAGAGTTCAGAGGTTGTCTGATAGTCATAAGTCATTCAGAGGATGAAGACGTTCAGAAGCTGAATTGCAAATGGCTATCAGAGGCCAACCATTCAAAGACCAATCAGACTCCAAGCTATCAAAGGTTCATCAGAAGCAAAGGGAATTCCCAGTCATCAGAGGGCTACATCAACTACAACTTATCTAGCCTGATGACTTGTTCTAAGGTCAACTAAAATGCAACGGTCACAAAGGATGTGATCCCTCTCTCTAGGAGCTAGTTGTACCTTATAACTGTACCATTGGACAGACAGCAAATGTGAAGCTTCTCTGCAAAGGAAGACGTGGCTTTACTCAACGGATCCTTCATGTCTACAGCTGTCCAAGTTGCAACGGGAATTTCTTCAACGTCTCAATGTCTTTCTCAACTCATATAAATATGCCAAAGAAAGAGTTGAAGACTAGCGCTCAACACTAGATAAAATCTCTCAGAAGAAAGTGAGCATTTGAATTGTAATAGATAATATCTCTCAAATGAAGTGAGCATAGAAACTAGCTTAGAGCCTCTGAAGTTATTATGATTGTAATAAGTTTTAAGCTCTTAAGTTAGTAGTAAGTCTTCTGCTTAGTGTAGAAGCAAGTAAGTCTTCTGCTTAGTGTAGAAGCAAGAAAGTCTTCTGCTTAGTGTAGAAGCACGTAAGTCCCAGTCTTAGTGATTAGAGCAGTGAAGTCTTGAGCCTGAGTGCTTGAGCAAGGAAGCCTTTGATCTTGTGTGATCAGAGCAAGGAAGTCTCTATGTCTTGTGTGACTTAGAGTAGGAAGTCTCAAGCTTGTGTGCTTGAGCAAGGAAGTCTTTGATCTTGTGTGATCAGAGCAAGGAAGTCTCTATGTCTTATGTGACTAAGAGCAGGAAGTCTCGAGCTTGTGTGCTTGAGCAACTATTGTAATCCTTGTGATTATAGTGAAACTCTCTTGGAAACAAGGGGACTGGAGTACTCTCAATTTGTGAGGGGAACCAGTATAAATTGTTGTGTGTTCTTCTCTCTCTCACTCTCTCATTTACTCCTTCATCATTCATAACGCCTTAAGTTAATTGTGTGAATAATCCGTTGTGCTTTAAAGACTCTGAAAAGATTTAAATATCTTGGAAAGTTTTTAAATATCCAAAACACAATTCAACCCCCCTTCTTGTGTTTTCTCCACGCACCTTCAACAACTAGCTCCTAGAGAGAGGGATCACATCCTTTGTGACCATTGCAATTTAGTTGACCTTAGAACAAGTCATCAGGCTTGATAAGTTGTAGTTGATGTAGCCCTCTGATGACTGGGAATTCCTTTGCTTCTGATGAACCTTTGATAACTTGGAGTCTGATTGGTCTTTGAATGGTTGGCCTCTGATAGTCCTTCGCAATTCAGCTTCTGAACGTCTTCATCCTCTAAATGACTTATGACTAGCAGACAGCCTCTGAACTCTTGTAGGCCTCTGAACATCCTTGAGCTTCTGAACTCCTCTGAGTCCCTGAACAGCTTCAGATGTTCTGATCTACTTTGAGCTTCTGAACTTTGTATTGCTTCTGACCACGTTGTAGCATCTGAACTCTTTCAGAGTCTAAATATTCAGACTTCCATTGGTTTCATCAGAGTTTAAATTAAGTGTGCTCTTGATTAAACGTTGAATTCTCCTGCACTTAATTTAAACATCAGTACCATCAATTGTCCATTTAATACTTTGTTATCATCAAAACTTAAGGGTGTGTATTAACACATATTTTGTTACAACAATCTCCCCCTTTTTGATGATGACAAACACAAGTATTAAATACAATTGTTGTTGATAAAAATCAGCTATGTTGACATTAGGCTTCTGAGTTTTGCAAGCTCCCCCTAAGTCTGATAACCCATAGGGTTAGGTTTGTAAGCTCCCCCTATTTTGTATCCATAGTTAATTTTAATCAGTTTCAGAAATACTTTATTCTATGACTTAAATTATTCATATTTCACTATGTATAGAACAAGGTTTGCAAGCTTCTTCTTTCCATAGTATGATAATCTTTGAGTAAAGTTGCACCCTTACTCAAGAACTAACTATGAATAATAAACTTCAATTAATAAATGCATTCTCCTTGAAAATTAAGCCCTTAATGCAGATGCAAGATGAAGCAATATTTAAATTGAATGAAAAAATAGGATCAGAGACGCTTAAAGACTTCTACATACACTTGGTTCTGATGGTTATCATTAACAGCTTCAGAGTTTTTTTTTTTAAAAAATCTTAAAAAAAATAGCTCAGAGTCTGAACAAAAATTTGAAAACAGTTCAGAGCTCTTTTAGTACAATATTTTGAAATTCTCAAAGATCAGATTGTCATAACAAAGCATGTACCTCATGCTACTATTTTGACTACTCTCCTACGTTCTCTCTCTGAAGCACTACAAGGCCCTAAAAAGCCAAGTAATTTCGCTTCTTCCAACAATTGATTTACCAATATTCTTTCTCCCCCTTTTGTCATTATCAAAAAGGTAATATAAGCAATTAATAGAAATTCAACTTTCAATGCCGTCAAATCAGGAGTGGTTGAACACATTTAATACTCGGCCATTGAATTATGCTTATAAAAGGAGAGAGATACCTAGTCATTTTACTCACACAGAATAATCTTAGGTTATTGATAGATCTCTTGAGAGAAAAAATGAAACGCTCAGAGAAGAAGAAGGTAGTTTCAGTGAGAGTTAGTCAAGATAGGAGAAAACACAAAGAAGAAACATCAAGAAGAACAAAGCCAAAGCCTGAGATTCTGCTTACTTCAGAGTCTGAACAAGCAGATTCTCATACAGAGTCTGAAGAATGGGACTCTGACTGGTTAGAGTATTTGAGAACAAATTTTCCTGAAGAAGACCAAGCTGATGATCAAATCTTAGATGATCTAAAATTTTCTCCTGAGGAAGAGTCAGGAAAGTCAGATGACTCAGATTCCCCAAGAGAGGTGCCATCCAAGCTGGGTCTCCCAATTCCACCATCTAAGGATACCAGTTGATCATCTTTAGGATGTTATGTAACAAATACTCATTTCTTTGTTGTAAACTGATGTTCTTATTTATATTTCTTCTTGTTATGTAATTTGATCCTTCAAGAATATCCACATATTGTACACATTGAACATTAACTTTATAAATGAAACTCAAGAGTTTGAAAAATCATTTTGCAAGATAGAAATCATTTAAAGAGTTAAAACAAACAAACAAACGACATACCAAACAGAATTAACAACTTGCATATTCAGATAGATATAGTGAATAGATATGTCCGATTAACAACTAGAATTTTAACCTAAACAAAAGTTTAACCTAATCAGGATGCTTTGCAAATTATCAATCATAAAGTCATATAAGCAATTAAACAAGTCCTAAGGTTGGGGTTGACTACAGAAAGATGCTAGGGTTGTCATGATGTTTTTCTGATTGGCATTTACTTCTTCCATCAATCCCACAAACTTGTCTACTTTTGCTTCAATCCTTTTGATGTCATCTTCATAGAAAGGGTTCCTTAGATACTGTTGATTTGCTTGATCACCCCTCAGACTGTCTTAAGGAGGAAGATTCAGATCGTCCACCTTTTCTCTTGCAGCAGAGGATTCAGGATGATTCCTCTCTGTGTCCATTTGATTCTGAATGTCCTTCTCAGCATTGATAGCTTTCCCTTTGTCAAACATCTTCTATTCTTCCATAGCTGCCTTCTGAAGATTGTGCACTTCTTTCACCAGTTCCTCTGTCAGACTTATCCATTGAGAAACATACTCAAATGAAGGCATATCTGTTTTCCTTAGATCATAAAGACCATGTATCTGTTTAAACAAGTCATTGCAATTGCTCAAGACATCAGAAAGGTTTGATTTAATTGGATGAGGTTCTTTGGATAGGGGTGTATTTGTGATTTGGGGATTGGAGAGAGTAGGCAAATGTTGGGATTGTTGAGGACTAGGGCTGGTATGATCAAAGTTTTTGAGATGGAAATCTTCTGTAGAGAGTTCTTTGATCATAGCCTCAACATGGTCTGATGGTGAGAGGTTCAGGTTTTCTTCTGAAACAATATGTTCAGATGAGGTTTGATATGTGGGTGTATGAGGGTTTGAAAAGGTTTGAGCCATAGATGATTGAACTATTTTATGCTTAGATTTGGCATTAAGCAGTTCAAAATTAGCGAGAATCTCATCTAACTCATTAGGGTCAGAATCAGTTGAAGATGATGATGATGATATGTTGATGAAGACTGGTTCAGGGTGAGTTGATTTAACAGGTTCTGATATGAGTTGTTTTATGGTAAGGTTATCTTCAGACTCCTGTCTGGTTATAGTTTGAGAGGGGTTGGGTTGATGATGAGGTAAACTGAATGTCTTGAGTAATAGCAACAACAAATTTAGATACATCACCTGATCTGTTATGATCTGAGCTTTCATTAATCTTTTCCTCAGACTCCTTGAGAAGCTTCCTTCGTCTGACGCTGAGAGGCTCATCATCACTCTTTGAGTTTTCAACTTTATATGCTTTCACTAACCTTCTTCTCTTCTTCTTCAACACTCCCTTCTCAGTCTGAAATCCTTCTCCTAGGTTGTCCAACAGTTGAATATACTTATTGACATTGTCACAAGAGATTGTAGGCATGCCAATGTTCCATTTCTTAACTAAGGAAGGTTCTGAGTGAGATTGATATACCAGAGGTTCTGAAGGTTGTACTTCAAGTTTTGACATCAGGTTCATGCAAGCTAGTGAATGAACAGATAATGTGGAGGCTCTGCATTCTCTTATCAAGTAGTCATGACCAGCAGATTTGATTATATCTATTACTCCACACTGATAGAAAATCTCACTGAGGACCCTTGGGTAGACTACATGTATATCAGACTTGGCCTGATTTTGAGATAAGAGCATAAATTTGCATAGGTGATCAAAGATGTATTTAGCCCAATTTAAATCATATTTCCTAGTGAGAAAATAGACGAAGTGTCTATGATCCCATGACAAGTGATCATGATTTTTATTTCCTGGAAATATAGAACTTAACATGATTTTGGCTAATATCCTCTGAGAGGGCTTTAGATCACCTATCTTGTTGCTCTCACAGCTTGTTCCTTTGACATAGCAATGTCTTGTCATATTCTTCAGAAACATAGATTCTTGTGCTTCACTGTGACTAAAGGTATAATGGATACCTTCGTTTGGGATGGATATCACCTTAGCCATGTTTGAAGCAGTGAGAGTTACTTCAAATCCGCACACAACAGAATGCACCTCCGTTTCTTCAATGACTCTTAGACCTAACTCTTCAGGAGTTTTGTCTTCATTTTCAATCTTTTCTTCTCTCCTTGCAGCTAGCTCCTTGTGATAGTCTTCAACAGTCCTCACCTTGCTTCTAATCCAGAAATCTTTCACCAGAGTAGGATAGATTGGACCATTTAATAAATTCATGTACCTAAAGCTCCCTTTGTGATTAGCAAAGAACTTTAGGACATCAAGATGGTTCTTTTCCAAACTATCAAAGTCCACTGGTTGTTCCATAACCAGGTTCAGAGATTTTCCCTCCATCTTGGGAGATAAATCTGTAGAAAACATCTCCTCGCAAGCAATGGTGTTGATCGGAAAGTTATCAGGAAAAATAAACAAGGAGTCTGGAATTGGTGTTGAAGTAGATGCCATTTCAGAAGGTTAGGGTGTGGAAGATGCTAAAGTTAGAGATAGAGTTTGTTCTAGCTTTGAAGAGCAAGAGTTTGATAGTATAAGGTGTGAGTGTTTAAGAGTTTTTAGAAAACATAAAACAAATTAAAAACACACAATATATTAAAGAAAGTAAAACAAACTAATCATTAACTGCATTCAAACCAATTAGAACTTGTATGCGTGTTGTCTCTTTGGCGCCAAAACGTTTCAGTATAAAATACTTAAATGTTTCCAATTCATTTCCTATTCAGAGGCTTAACAGTCAGAGGTTGAAACGTTTCTCAGAGTCTGAGATTCTTCAGATGCTAAAACCTGAAGAACTTCAGAGGCTGAAAAACAAGCCTTTCATGACACACAAAAAATATGTTCAGACAGGATTTTTCAAGGTTTTTAGTACTTAACATTGTGTATCCTAAGAAGACATTTTCAAACCTTTGAGAGTTATTCCTCTGAAATGTCATTCAAGAGATGAGCATACTTACCTTGTATTGAAGCTTTCTTGATTATGTGTAGTCAGTGTCATAGCCTGAACAATCACTCCACCATACTGAGTTGTTTTCATCTTCAATATATGCTTCAAAATCTTCATACTCCCTCCTGCTCTTTATGTACTCCATCTCATCTTCTTCTCCATCTGACTCTTCAAGAATGTGCCTTCTATGCACAATTGCTCTTCTTCCATTCACAGTCACATGCATCCATGTGATTGGAAGGTTCAGAGTCTTAGTTTCTCCTGCAATCAAGTAAACAATTTTGTCTCTTGGTACCCACTTGCTTGAGGGTCCTAGACTGTTAGTTGCCAAATCTTCATCCTCCATTTGTTTCATCTGAGTGCTATCAGATACAAATGTAGTGTAAAGATTTGGAAGTGAGATGCTTCCATCAATAACTGATGAGCTTGGTTCCTCTAGTGTTTTACTACTAGAGTATCCAATCCCATTAGTATTGTTGGTCTTAAGGTTGCAAAGCATGGAAACAATTTTATTTTGATCAGCATTGATGTTACAGTACTCTTTGAGAACTAGAGAGTGCTCAAGGGGTTTGTAACATATAGCATAATCATTCTCAAGGTCTTTTGTTTTAATAAAATCTTTTTGTTCAAGACCTTCAGAGTGATTTGCTTGCTTACTTAAATTCTCATAGTCTGCTTTAAGCTTTTTATACTGCTGCTGACTATTAGAGAGTTTAAGTAAGGTCTTATTAAGATGCTTGATCAATTTTGCTTTGGAAAGACAAGAATATACCCGATTCATTGATCTCTGGATACTTTCTTTGCTCTCAGGTTCTGACTTTTCATCAGAACTTGAGTCTTCAGAGTCTGAGCCATCTTCAGAACTTGATCCTTCAGCTCTTGGAGCTCTTTCAGACTCATCTTCAGAGAAGTTGTCTAGTACATCCCATGTTGTCATTCCTTTAGCCAGTCTTCCTCCATTCTTCATGAAGTTGTACCATCTTTGAATTTTTCTTGAAAACCTTTCAAGATACTCTTCATCAGGTTCTTCAACAAGATCTTCATGCTCCAATGCTTGCTTTCCTTTCCTTGCTGCTTCTGCTTCTTCACGGTTCAACTCTTGCATATCCTTCAGAGCCAATTCATGGACTCTGAGTATATCAATCAATGATTTAGGACTCATTGAATTGATGTCTTCAGTTTCCTCTATAGTATGTGGAATTTCATTCCAATCCAGAGGCAAACTCCTCATCAACTTGCTTACAAGCTCTTTGTTGCTGAGTTTGTTGTTGTGCTCTTCAAGCTTGCTTGTTATAGCTTGAAACCTTATGTTCATTTTCTCAATGCTCTCATTTTCCTCCATCCTAAACTCCTCATATTGATCTAACAAGCCATTTATTGTAGCCCACTGAATGCTTTCATTATCATCACTAATGAGGCACAGAGTAGTAGCTGTAGAACCAATACTAGAAGTTTGATTAGCCCCTGATGTGGAAGGATCTTGATTGTTGCTCAGATCTTCATTTAAGCTCAGTTCATCTTCAAATTTCTTGCTAAGATCAGCAACTTGTTGATGTAGCTTCTGCTTCCACTCATCCATGTTTTGAGCCATGGAGGTTTTCTCCTTTGGATCTTGACTGTCTCACGGTTAAGTGATTTACCAACAGAACCGGAGCTCTGATACCAATTGAAGGTGCGTGGAGAAAACACAAGAAGGGGGGGGGGGGGGGGGGGGGGGTTGAATTGTGTTTTGGATATTTAAAAACTTTGCAAGATATTTAAATCGTTTCAGAGTCTTTAAAGCACAGCGGATTATTCACACAATTAACTTATGGCGTTATGAATGATGAAGGAGTAAATGAGAGAGTGAGAGAGAGAAGAACACACAACAAATTATACTGGTTCCCCTCACAAATTGAGAGTACTCCAGTCCCCTTGTTTCCAAGAGAGTTTCACTATAATCACTAGGATTACAATAGTTGCTCAAGCACACAAGATCAAGACTTCCTGCTCTTAGTCACACAAGACATAGAGACTTCCTTTCTCTGATCACACAAGATCAAAGACTTCCTTGCTCAAGCACACAAGCTTGAGACTTCCTTGCTCTGATCACACAAGATCAGAGGCTTCCTTGCTCAAGCACTCAGGCTCAAGACTTCACTGCTCTAATCACTAAGATTGAGACTTACGTGCTTCTACACTAAGCAGAAGACTTTCTTGCTTCTGCACTAAGCAGAAGACTTACTACTAACTTAAGAGCTTAAAACTTATTAGAAACATAATAACTTCAGAGGCTCTAAGCTAGTTTCTATGCTCACTTCATTTGAGAGATATTATCTATTACAATGCAAATTCTCACTTTCTTCTGAGATATTTTATCTAATGGTGAGCGCTAGTCATCAATTCTTTCTTTGGCATATTTATATGAGTTGAGAAAGACATTGAGACGTTGGAGAAATTCCCGTTGTAACTTGGACAGCTGTAGACTTTGAAGATCCGTTGAGTAAAGCCACGTCTTCCTTTGCAGAGAAGCTTCACCTTTGTTGTCTGTCCAATAGTACAGTTATAAGGTACAATAGCTCCTAGAGAGAGGGATCACATCCTTTGTGACCGTTGCAATTTAGTTGACCTTAGAACAAGTCATCAGGCTTGATAAGTTGTAGTTGATGTAGCCCTCTGATGACTGGGAATTCCTTTGCTTCTGATGAACCTTTGATAACTTGGAGTCTGATTGGTCTTTGAATGGTTGGCCTCTGATAGTCCTTCGCAATTCAGCTTCTGAACGTCTTCATCCTCTGAATGACTTATGACTAGCAGACAACCTCTGAACTCTTGTAGGCCTCTGAACATCCTTGAGCTTCTGAACTCCTCTGTGTCCCTGAACAGCTTCAGACGTTCTGATCTACTTTGAGCTTCTGAACTTTGTATAGCTTCTTACCACGTTGTAGCATCTGAACTCTTTCAGAGTCTAAATATTCAGACTTCCATTGGTTTCATCAGAGTTTAAATTAAGTGTGCTCTTGATTAAACGTTGAATTCTCCTGCACTTAATTTAAACATCAGTACCATCAATTGTCCATTTAATACTTTGTTATCATCAAAACTTAAGGATTTGTATTAACACATATTTTGTTCCAACATACGATATATTGAAATATACTTGCTAAAAGTCTTTCAACAAAATGGCGCCATTGCCGGGGACTGGCGCTTGATATTAGTTGTTTAATTACAATTTCTGTCGTTTTAAGCAATTTTGCACTTTTAACTTTCAGCTTATTATTCGTTATCTTTTGTGCACGCTAACTTGTCTGGTTAGATTGTTGTCCTGTTTATGCGAGGAAAGGTTTCTGCAGGAAACTTACTTTTTGACCTAGAAATCGAAAGAACAGCTCGGAAAAATAACAGTCAAAGGCGAAAAAGGAAACAATTAGCCAAACAAAAGAGGCTGCAAGAAGAAAGTTCTGCTTCTATTTCTTCAACATCCTCAATAGCCGCAGAGATGGCTGAACCGCCAGTGGAACCAAACCATAACGATGGTAGAGGTGAAGGCACGAGGCCATGTCACAATAGTCCATGAAGGCTTGCTCATCTTGCAAGACCTCCCAGAGGTGCAAGGCAGACGGAGATGAAAACCGGGCTCTTGCAACTGTTATATGCTAACCCTTTTACAGGTTTATCACATAAAGATAGCTGGTTCACTTGGAGCTCCTGAAGCGGAGGAGGAAGCGGTGTTCATGAGAATGTTCCCTCATTCATTAGTAGGGAAGGCCAAAGATTGGTACCTTGATTTACCAGCCCAAGTGATGACAAATTGGAATACCTTGGAAGAAAAGTTTCTTGATCGGTTCTTTCCACATCACAAGTTCATGGAGTCAAAGACATCAATTGCAGTGTTTTCTCAAGGTTCAAACGAGACTCTATGTGAAGCATGGGACCGATACAAAGCAATGCTGCGGAAATGTCCGAATCATGGGTTTGATGAGTTAACTCAAATCCATATTTTCAGAAATGGTCTATTGCAGGAATCAAAACTTCTGTTAGATACCACAGCTGGTGGTTCTCTATTATCATTAAGTGCTGCAGATGCTACGACAATCATTGAGAAAATGACGCTTAATGATCGACAAGGTGAATGCAACAAAAACCAATGGAAGCCAGGGATTCTTGAACTTGACACTTTAGATGCTGTGTTGGCTGATCACGGTCGTTTCGTGATCAAATAATGTTTTAAGAAAAGTAGTACAAGGTAGTTAACCTTGGTCGTTTCCCAAAGACTCACAATCAGTTTAACTATATTAGAAACAATTCAAAAACTGTAAATTATGGGGGTTTTCGATAGTTGAAACAGAAAATAATAATTCGTGAAAATTAATAAGTAGCAAGCAATCAATCCGTTGGTTTCGTCTAACTTTGTTCATCATCTATCATAGGTTCATGGCAAAAGAATAAATTCGTTTCAATTTCTATCCTTGATTGATCATAAAACTAACTAATCAAGCGTCAATTAGTTTTATATGAATTCGAACTGTTTGAAAAGCTTATAACAGAACGTTCAATTGATTATGATAAAGCAAACAAGCGTCACAGAATCACGATCAATAATATAAATTAAAAAACGTGAATTCAAATCAATCCTATAACAACAAGCGTGTGTAGACTCTGTAAATTCCTAACCGAATTAAATTAAACAAGCGGTAACTTAATTCGAATAATCTCGTAAACTTGCAAACCGAATTATATGTAATTAAGCATCAAATATGATAAACGAATTGCAAGTTAATAAGTAGAAATTTACAGAGAAAGAAATAGAAACATGAATTGAAATTGCATTAGAATCAAACCTCAAAATAATGAATCAAAGTTTCTCAAACCAACGGATTGATAAAAGGAATTAGTTTTCCATTCAAGTGGTGGCTGCTAGGGTTCTTTTGAATTCGTGTGTGAAGTGTCAAGAAGATCACCTAGGTCTGAATTTTGGGTTTTTATAAGCAAGCAAAACGGGCCACAAAACAATTGGGCCGAAAAATATAGTTATGCTGGAAATTGGTAATTTTAAATCACGTCTGGGACATAAACGTAATTATTTGACTTATTTGCGCTCCAAATTGGCTTTCGACTTCAACATGAAAGTTGTAGCTCTTTCTCTTAGCTTTCCAACGCATTTTCCCGCGCCTCAATCCGATATTCGTAGCTCAAGTTATGGTCTGCACAATCAGGAGGTGTCAAATTACTGTTTATTACGAAAATAAATAGCAAAACATAAATAATAGCAAAACTAGACTCTAAACACAAAACATGATAAAAATACCAAATTAGCAGGAGAAGTCATAAAATTGCCATAGCACAGAGTGCTTAAAAAGTGCATTAAAATGCACTGATCAAATTCCCCCACACTTAAGCTTTTGCTCTCCGTGCAAATCTCGAAATGAAAATCACATCACAAGTAATCAACACATTCTAAGATTCAAGCTACAAGCCTTGGATTGTTTTTCAAAGATTGGTATAACTTTTATATGTCAACTATCAATGATGATCAAGCGTGCGTGTGTGTACTGCCTATTACTATCAACCAGAGTCATGACAGGATCCTTCTCTAAAATACACATTCAGAATACTAAGCTTTCTTTTTCCTTCCTACAATTAAGAGTTCGGGCTCAGATTTCAGCTTGAGGGGAAGCTGCACTTTTCATGTTCTCACAGACTTTTTGACTTTTATACGCAGTGACACTACTTAAGTTCATTTTTAGTTATGCTTTAGGTGCCACTCTACCTTTTCACCTGACGGGATCTCACTTGTAATGAGTCCAACCTGTTACTCCGAGTAGAGCACCCTACACAGCATTTGTTCCTCCAGTTTCAGGCACAGGAACTCCACATATGTCTTACTGTTCCTCCAGTTTTAGGCACAGGAACTTGTTTAATTTTTTTTTTTTTTAAAGAAATGCAGTGTCCCACCATTAAATCTAGCCATGATCCTACAATCAAGTAATCTCGCTTTTCCCCCAAACTTAGTCCTAATCATACTTCCTTATTGTATTCTATACTCAGATAACTTAGGCTAATGATTGTGTATTTTAAAGACTTATCAAGCCATTACTAAGTTTGCAAGTTTTCAGCAGTTGTGCATTTAGGTGCAAAGATCATCATATCAAGTATCAAAACAAAAATTTCCAAAAATTTCACCAATCCTACAGCTATACTGCTCTAGTCCTAAAACATGTGACTACTCATGAAATTTATTTTTGTATTTTATTTATTTATTTATTTTTTTTTAACACATAATGTAAAATGTTCCTCCCCCACACTTAAACCAGACATTGTCCGCAATGTAATAATAAACATAAAGTGAGAGTAAAGGAAGGAACACACCCGAGGGGCTAAGGTGTAGCAGATGGGGTGTAGGAAGGCTCGTCCAAGGAGAGCTCTTCAACAGGTGCTTCTTCAGTTATTGAAGAATCATGGAACAACTTCAGCCGCTGTCCATTTACTTTGAAAACTTTGTCTGTACCTGTACTTTTTATTTCTATAGCACCAGAAGGAAAAACAGTAGTTACAACAAAAGGGCCAATCCACTTGGATCTAAGTTTCCCAGCCATTAGTTTAAGGCGGGAGTTAAACAATAAAACCTGTTGGCCCACAGAGAATTCCTTCCTAGAAATCATCTTATCATGGAAGTGCTTAGTTTTCTCCTTATAAATTCTAGAGCTTTCATAGGCTTCAAGCCTCAGCTCCTCAAGTTGTTGTAATTGGAGTTTTCTTTCTTTACCTGCTTCTTGCATTTCCATATTACAGCCCTTCACCGCCCAATAAGCACGGTGTTCAATCTCTACAGGAAGGTGACATGCCTTACCAAACACAAGTCGATAAGGAGACATCCCTATGGGTGTCTTGAAAGCTGTCCTTTGAGCCCAAAGTGCGTCTTCTAGACGGCGGCTCCAATCCTTCCTGTTTGGTTGCACCATTTTCTCTAAAATTTGTTTGATCTCCCTATTTGAGATCTCAGCTTGCCCATTAGTTTGGGGATGGTATGCAGTAGAGACTCTGTGCACAACTCCATACTTCCGGAGCAGAGCCTCCATGGTGCGGTTACAGAAATGAGTGCCTTGGTCACTTATGATGGCTCGGGGTATTCCGAACCTGCAAAATATATTAGACCTGACAAAATCTGCAACAACTCTAGCATCATTAGTCCTAGTGGGGATAGCTTCAACCCACTTTGAAACATAATCAACATCAAGTAAAATGTAAAGAAATCCAAATGACATAGGAAAGGGGCCCATAAAGTCAATCCCCCATACATCAAATACCTCACAAAAAAGCATAGATTGCTGAGGCATTTCACTCTTACGAGTGATAGCTGTACCTGCTATTTGGCACTCCTTGCAAGTGCGGTAAGTCTCATAAGCATCCTTAAAGATGGTGGGCCAATAAAAACCTGAGTCTAGTACTTTTCTCGCGGTCCTTTGAGGACCAAAGTGTCCTCCCACTTGAGAGGCATGAGAGTGATGCAAAATGGATTCAATCTCATAGTCGGGGACACATCTCCTAATAACCTGATCATTACCAAACTTCCAAAGATATGGATCGTCCCACACATAATGCTTCGCATCACTCTTTAGTTTATGAATTTGTGTCTGAGATGCACCTGCAGGAAAAACACCAGCAACAAGATAATTAACAATATCAGCAAACCAAGGAGTTACCCCATGTAGGAGTAGCAACTGTTCATCAGGGAAGTCATCCTGAATGGGAGAGGTATCTCCATCACGCTCAATCCTGCTTAAGTGGTCAGCCACTAAATTCTCGGCTCCACTTTTATCCTTAATGTCCACATCAAATTCTTGAAGCAACAACATCCACCGAATCAATCTCGGTTTTTCTTCAGGCTTCTTTATCAAGTGCAAAAACGATAGCTAAAAGTTCCTTTTCAGTGGTAGTGTAATTAGCCTGTGCAGAATCTAAAGTCCTAGAAGCATAATAGATAACATGGGCAGCTTTTTCCACCCTTTGTGCAAGAACTGCTCCCACTGCATAGTTAGATGCATCACACATAATTTCAAAAGGAATGCTCCAGTCAGGGGGCTGGATAATGGGAGCTGAAGTCAATGCTTTTTTCAAGAAATCAAATGCCTGTTTGCATGCATCATCAAAATTAAAAGTCACATCATTCTTGAGCAAGTTGGACAGCGGAAGAGCTATCTTGCTGAAATCTTTTATGAAACGCCTGTAAAAACCTGCATGACCAAGAAAAGAACGAATCTCGCGAATGCACGATGGGTAAGGCAGTGTAGAAATCACATCAATTTTTGCAGGGTCAACTGAAATTCCTTTTTCAGAAATTATGTGACCCAAAACAATTCCCTGTTCAACCATAAAATGACACTTTTCAAAATTTAAAACAAGGTCAGTTTCGATGCATCTTGCTAAAACCAAGTTCAAACTAGTCAAACATGCATCGAAAGAAGCACCATAAACAGTAAAATCATCCATAAACACTTCCATGCAATTTTCAATAAAATCAGAGAAAATACTAGTCATGCATCGCTGGAATGTGCCAGGTGCATTGCAAAGACCAAAGGGCATCCTCCTGTAAGCAAATGTGCCGAAGGGGCACGTGAAAGTGGTCTTTTCTTGATCTTCAGGTGCAATATGGATCTGAAAGTAACCTGAAAAACCATCAAGAAAGCAATAATGTGATTTACCTGCCAGCCGTTCAAGCATCTGGTCAATGAATGGCAAAGGAAAGTGATCCTTTCTAGTTGCCTGGTTCAACCTCCTGTAATCAATACAAACTCTCCAGCTGTTCTGGACTCTAGTGGGTACAAGTTCATTTTTTTCATTTTTCACCACAGTGAGTCCAGATTTCTTAGGTACAACTTGCACCGGACTTACCCAACTACTGTCAGAGATCGGATAAATGATACCTGCTTGTAACAATTTTGTCACCTCTTTCTTAACAACATCAAGAATCAAGGGGTTGAGTCGCCTTTGAGGCTGTCTCACCACCTTAGCTCCCTCTTCAAGGAGGATCCGGTGCATGCACATCGCAGGGCTAATGCCCGGTATGTCAGTTAAGGTCCATCCGATTGCCTTCTTATGCTGCTTCAAAACCTGCAAAAGCTTTTCTTCCTGTTCACAATCAAGGTTAGAAGAAATAATCACAGGTAGCATTTCATTTTCCTCTAAGTAGGCATATTTCAGATTTTCAGGAAGTGGTTTAAGCTCTAAAGACGGTGGCTGTTCTATGGATGGTTTTGTTGGAACAGCCGGAATGTCAAGAACTTCAACCGTACAAACTGCCGCATTAACAACTTCACCTTCACCTGTATGAAAGTTATTATTCTGCAAAGCAGATTCAATCTCAGCACAAACAGAGCAAAGGTTAGTGTTAGTACATGAATCACATGAGTAAATATCATCAAAATCAGACAATGAAGGAAAATCTGCAGAAAAGAATTCAGGACAGGTCTCATCAACCAATTCAGAAATCAAATCCATATAAAAAACAGAGTGCTCCTCCAAGGGATGTTTCATGGCATCAAAAATGTTAAATTTAACGACAATGTCGCCAAACTCCATGGACATTGTTCCATCATAAACATCAACTTTTGTTTTTGCCGTTCTCATGAATGGTCGGCCTAGAATGATGGGTGCCCTGCTGGAATTAGTTTCTCCCTCCATATCTAAAATGTAGAAGTCTGCAGGAAAAATTAAATCATTCACTTGCACAAGGACATCTTCTAGCACCCCAGCAGGGCGGGCATTGCTCCTGTTCGCCAATTGAACGATCAAACCTGTAGGCTGCAAAGGACCAAGATCAAGGTTATTATAAACAGAAGTAGGCATAACATTAATACCTGCTCCCAGATCAAGCATGCAATTTTCGAATTTTCTATCCCCAATGGAACAAGGAATAGCAAAAACTCCCGGATCCTTGCACTTTTGTGGCAGGGTCTGATTGAGAGCTGAGACATTAGCTGAAGAACTGGAATTTGGATGAATGAAAGCAGAAACGTTTCTGCCCAAACTGACTCTGTCATTTTCCTTCACCTTCCTCTTGTTTGTGCACAAATCTTTCAGGAACTTTGCATATTTAGGAATCTGCTTAATTGCATCAAGGAGAGGAATGTTAACTGCTACTTTTCTGAATGTCTCCAGAATCTCTTTATCTTCCTCAACTGTCTTCTTTTTATTTTTCTGCACCCTTTGAGGAAAGGGAATTGGTGGCACATAAACTTTTTCTTTTTCAGCTTCAGTTGGAGCAGAAGGCTCAATATCAGGAGTAGATGATGATGCAATGATTTTCTTTTTCTTTTTTTCTGGAGCTGGTTCTGGCACTCTTCCGGATCTCAAGGTAATCGCACTGACATTTGAATTCGCATTTGGATTTGGAACTGTTTGTGCAGGAAGGTTACCGGAGCCCTGAACTTGCAATTGGCCTATTGCATTAGCCATTTGTCCCATCTGTGTTGTCAAGCTCTGAATGCTAGCATCTGTTCGTTGTTGATATTGTGTGTTACTTACAACCAGTTGCTTGACAAGGTCCTCCAGTGAAGGCGTGGCTGGTGGGGCAGAAGGGGCTGCAACCTGTGATTGATTCCCATATCGGAGGTTTGAATGATTCCTCCAACTAGGGTGGTACCTGTTAGTTGAAAGGTCAGGATTGTTATACCTGTTCTGATTGTAAGGGGCTGCTGTTGCTGCATATGCTTGAGGTAGCTCAGTTATTGTATCATCTTGCAGAATAGGACATGTGTCGGTTGGATGTTCAGGGGAAGTACAGATGCCGCACACTTTAGCCGCTTGAGGTTTATTAACTGCCAACTGTTTCACCAAAGAAGTAAGTTCATCAATTCTGGCATCAATTCTAGTTTCAAAAGCCTTGAAGGAAGAAGAAGAAGGCTGAATTTCGTTGACACCCTTTGTTTGGTTCACAGCATTGTTTCTAGTTGAGAATTGTTGAGAATTTAGTGACATATTCTCAATCAGAGTTTTGGCAGCAGCTGGAGTTTTGTCAACAAGTGCTCCACCACTGGCAGCATCCAAGATGTTCCTGTCCATCGGTTGCAAGCCCTCATAGAAATATTGGATGAGGAGTTGTTCCGTGATTTGGTGTTGAGGACAGCTGGAAACTAGTTGTTTGAATCTCTCCCAGTACTCAGCCAATGACTCATTGCTCTGCCTGATACCACATATTTCTTTTCTGATCGAGGCAGATCTGGATGCAGGGAAATATTTTTCTAGAAAAACCTTCTTCAAATCCGCCCAAGATGTGACAGAATTTGGTTGAAGGTAGTAAAGCCAGTCTTTGGCAGCACCCTGTAAGGAGAACGGGAAGGCTCTCA
This sequence comes from Trifolium subterraneum, assembly GCA_951799995.1. Classification (NCBI taxonomy): domain Eukaryota; kingdom Viridiplantae; phylum Streptophyta; class Magnoliopsida; order Fabales; family Fabaceae; genus Trifolium; species Trifolium subterraneum. The sequence continues at coordinate 35,985,821 of OX637461.1, forward strand.
GCTTGATATGATCTTCCGTGATACCTTCAGGCCTCAATGGTGTGGAGCATACAACCTGAAACTCCTTCAAGTGTTTATGAGGATCTTCACCTGCAAGACCACTAAACCTTGGCAACAAGTGTATTAAACCAGATTTCAATTCAAACGGTACAGCAACATCAGCATATTCAATACATAAGCCATTATAATTAACATCAGGGGCAGCAAGCTGCCTTAGTGTTTGTTCAGCCATGTTATGATTTTCAAGTTCAGAATCAGAATTAAATAAATTATGGAAATAATCAGAGTCAGAATCAGAATTAGAATTAGAATCAGAGATAGGGTTAGAATCAATATCACCAAGATGCACACTATTAGCTCGGTTGAGCCTATTGAGTGCGTGGAGAGTTCTTTCTATCTCAGGATCAGGAGGAATCAGATTGAGGTGTCCAGCAGACCAGGTCATGCACAAGTGACAACACAATTATGGTAATTGTATGTCCTACAACAAGAAAATGGGCGAGGAAAACAGAAAAACTGTCAAACTGAATAAAATAAAATATAAAAACACCACGATAATTCTAATTAAATAAAATAAGGAAGACACAAATTTTTTGGGAATTTTCTGAAACTATGAAAACAGTAAATAATTCATTAAAAATAGAAAAATGATGAATTTGGGCCCGAGAGGGTCCTGTCCCGTTATTTTTTCTGAGGTAATAGAGTGGTGAAAAGGCAAAACAGATGCGAACTACACTCTATTACTGTTTTTTTATTATTTGCGCGTACAGTAACAAAATCTGAAATTATGAAAACAGTAAATAATTCATTAAAAACAGGGGACAAAATCTGGAAATGCTGGTGGCTTGCGCCCCGGCGCGAACCTTCTGCGCCCTGGCGCGAGCCTGCGTTCCAGATTCTGTCTCTGTCTAATTTTGCTTGCGCCCTGGCGCGAAAGTTCTGCGCCTCGGCGCGAGGACCTGCAGAACAACTCTAATAATGGTTAAACACAATTTTGAGTCCCCGGCAACGGCGCCAATTTGATCACGGTCGTTTCGTGATCAAATAATGTTTTAAGAAAAGTAGTACAAGGTAGTTAACCTTGGTCGTTTCCCAAAGACTCACAATCAGTTTAACTATATTAGAAACAATTCAAAAACTGTAAATTATGGGGGTTTTCGATAGTTGAAACAGAAAATAATAATTCGTGAAAATTAATAAGTAGCAAGCAATCAATCCGTTGGTTTCGTCTAACTTTGTTCATCATCTATCATAGGTTCATGGCAAAAGAATAAATTCGTTTCAATTTCTATCCTTGATTGATCATAAAACTAACTAATCAAGCGTCAATTAGTTTTATATGAATTCGAACTGTTTGAAAAGCTTATAACAGAACGTTCAATTGATTATGATAAAGCAAACAAGCGTCACAGAATCACGATCAATAATATAAATTAAAAAACGTGAATTCAAATCAATCCTATAACAACAAGCGTGTGTAGACTCTGTAAATTCCTAACCGAATTAAATTAAACAAGCGGTAACTTAATTCGAATAATCTCGTAAACTTGCAAACCGAATTATATGTAATTAAGCATCAAATATGATAAACGAATTGCAAGTTAATAAGTAGAAATTTACAGAGAAAGAAATAGAAACATGAATTGAAATTGCATTAGAATCAAACCTCAAAATAATGAATCAAAGTTTCTCAAACCAACGGATTGATAAAAGGAATTAGTTTTCCATTCAAGTGGTGGCTGCTAGGGTTCTTTTGAATTCGTGTGTGAAGTGTCAAGAAGATCACCTAGGTCTGAATTTTGGGTTTTTATAAGCAAGCAAAACGGGCCACAAAACAATTGGGCCGAAAAATATAGTTATGCTGGAAATTGGTAATTTTAAATCACGTCTGGGACATAAACGTAATTATTTGACTTATTTGCGCTCCAAATTGGCTTTCGACTTCAACATGAAAGTTGTAGCTCTTTCTCTTAGCTTTCCAACGCATTTTCCCGCGCCTCAATCCGATATTCGTAGCTCAAGTTATGGTCTGCACAATCAGGAGGTGTCAAATTACTGTTTATTACGAAAATAAATAGCAAAACATAAATAATAGCAAAACTAGACTCTAAACACAAAACATGATAAAAATACCAAATTAGCAGGAGAAGTCATAAAATTGCCATAGCACAGAGTGCTTAAAAAGTGCATTAAAATGCACTGATCATTGGCTCAAAACAAACTTCTTACAAACACGGTAGAGGAGCTGTCAAAGCAAATGTCAAAACTCATGACCTTTCATGAAGGGTCAAGTAAGGCAAAGCAAGTTGCAGCTTGTGAATTATGTGCCGGAGACCATCCAACTGGTCATTGTCCTCCATCTCATGAAGAAGTGAATTTCATGGGAAATCAACAAAGACAAAGTCAGTATCCAATTAATGTTGGCTATCAAAGAGGAAGCAATTCAAACTACGGCCAAGGTTGGAGACAAGATGTTGGTTCATCAAGCAGGCTAAGGCAATGTGAAAGCTATAGTCAGCCACCTCCGCAGCAATCTCAGAATCTAACTTTGGAAGAAACATTGAGAACGTTTATGGAGATGCAAGCCAAGCAGAATCAACAACAACATCAGTTCCAACAACAGCAGCAACAATTTCAACAAGAAACTCAGGTTTACCAAAGAGGCAATGACGCGGTCTTGAGATATCTTGAAACTCAGATCGGACAAATAGCAAGAGAAAAGACCAACAACAAGAATCAAGGAGGATCGTTTGCAGCCAACACCGAACCAAATCCAAAAGAACAATGCAAGTCAATAACAACAAGAAGTGGTAAGGAAGTTGGCAAAGGAATTGGTGATAACTTGAGAAAAGAAGAAGAGGTTTTGAAGAGAGCAGATGAAGAGGAAGAAGAAGGAAGTGAGAGTGAAGCAAAGGAAAATAAAAAGGAGAAATTAGTTGAAAAAAATGAAAAGAATGAGGAGAATGAGGTTGAAGTGAGGAAAGAAAAGAATAATTCAAAGAGTCCTTCAATTCAACATCTACCATGTCCACATACTCCATCAAAGAAGGACAAAGAAAGGCAATATGCAAGGTTTCTCGATATTTTCAAAAGATTGCAAATCAATATTCCATTTTCCGAAGCCTTGGAGCAAATGCCGACATATGCCAAGTTCATGAAAGAAATCCTTACCAAGAAAAGAAAGTACAAAGATGATGAAGTCATTCCACTTGATGCAAGCTGTAGTGCAATTATTCAAAGAACTCTTCCGACAAAAGAAAAAGATCCGGGGAAAGTCACGTTGCCGGTTACCATTGGTAATGTGAATGTTGGAAAATCTCTCATTGATTTGGGGTCAAGCATCAATCTTATCGGTGATCAAACGGGTTGGTGGTCTTGACATCACTCGTACGAGAATGACATTGCAACTTGCTGATAAAACCATCACTCGTCCGTCAGGAATGGCGGAGGATGTTCTTGTAAAAGTTGACAAGTTTATGTTCCCAATAGACTTTGTGGTGATGGATATTGAGGAGGATGATGATGTTCCATTAATTCTTGGAAGGCCATTAATGAAAACAGCTCGTATGATGATTGATATTGATAACGGGGTGATGAAAGTTCGAGTTCAAGATGAGGAAGTTAGTTTCAATTTGTGGGAAGCTATGAAGTATCCACATGAGAAAGATATGTGCTTCAAACTTGATGCAACTAAAGAAGCCATATTAGATGTGAGAAAGCAAGCACATAGACCTTCATCTCTTGAACAAGCCTTAACCGATGCTTTTGAAGCACTTGACCCCGAGAAAGAAGAAGAGATTGAGGACTTCTTGAAGCAACTTGATGCTTTTAAAGAAGTATCTCCACCTGAAGCAATGATTGAAGATTTGAAAGTTGATGAAAAGCCGGTAAAAGTAAAGCTTGAGCTGAAAACACTACCATCACACCTCAAGTATGTTTTCCTTGAAGATAGTAACCAAAGGCCGGTGATAATCAACAATTCTCTGTCAAAAGGTGAAGAAGAAAATCTGATTCAAGTGTTGAGAAACAACAAAGAAGCGATAGGATGGGCCTTATCCGACTTGAAAGGTATTAGTCCATCTTATTGTATGCATAGTATCATGATGGAGGATGATTATAAGGCTGTTCCACAACCTCAACGTCGTTTGAATCCGACAATGAAGGAGGTTGTAAGAAAAGAAGTGGTGAAGTTACTTGAAGCCGGTATGATTTATCCGATTTCTGACAATGCCTAGGTTAGTCCAGTCCAGGTGGTTCCAAAAAAAGGAGGAATGACAGTGATTTCAAATGATAAAAATGAATTGATTCCGTCAAGAACCGTCACCGGTTGGCGGATGTGTATAGATTACTGGAGACTCAACAAAGCAACGAGAAAAGATCATTTTCCATTACCATTTATGGATCAAATGCTTGAGAGATTGTCCGGTCAAGAGTTTTATTGCTTTTTAGATGGTTATTCGGGGTACAATCAGATTTTAGTCAACCCCGAAGATCATGAAAAAACAGCCTTCACATGTCCTTTCGGTGTTTTTTCTTATAGAAGAATGCCTTTCGGGTTGTGTAATGCACCGACAACATTTCAACGATGTATGCAAGCAATATTTTCTGATTTGATAGAGAAGTGCATTGAAGTGTTCATGGATGATTTCTCCGTGTTCGGTCCGTCATTTCAACATTGCTTGAAGAATTTGGATACCGTACTGAAGCGGTGTGTTGAAACAAATCTAGTTCTTAATTGGGAGAAGTGTCATTTCATGGTGACCGAAGGTATTGTTCTTGGTCACAAGATCTCTTCCAAGGGCATTGAGGTTGATAAAGCAAAGGTGGAGGTCATTGAAAAGCTTCCTCCTCCAGTAAATGTCAAAGGAATCAGAAGTTTTCTTGGTCATGCCAGTTTCTACCGAAGATTCATCAAAGACTTCTCCAAAATTGCCAAACCGTTAAGCAATCTGCTTAACAAAGATAAGTCTTTCAAATTTGATAATGAATGTTTACTTGCTTTTAATGAATTGAAAGAAAGATTGGTAACTGTACCCATAATCATAGCACCTGATTGGAAAATTGAATTTGAATTAATGTGTGATGCTAGTGATTATGCAGTTGGTGCAGTCCTTGGACAAAGAAAGAACAAAAATTTTCATGCTATACACTATGCAAGCAAAGTGCTAAATGATGCACAAGTTAATTATGCAACAACCAAGAAAGAATTGCTTGCTATAGTGTACGCACTTGAGAAATTTCGTTCTTATTTGATTGGTTCAAAGATTGTTGTGTATACTGACCATGCAGCTATCAAGTACTTGATTACAAAAGCCGATTCCAAGCCGAGACTCATTCGGTGGATGCTCTTATTACGAGTTTGATCTTGAGATAAAAGATAAAAAGGGAACGGAGAACTTGGTAGCTGATCACTTATCAAGACTTGTAAATAACGAGGTGACCAAACATGAACGTGAGGTTCTTGAAGAATTTCCCGATGAAAAATTGCTTATGGTGCAAGAAAGGCCATGGTTTGCTGATATGGCTAATTTCAAAGCATCCGGATTAATACCGGATGATCTTAATTGGCACCAAAAGAAAAAGTTCCTCCGTGAAGCTAATCAATATGTTTGGGATGATCCTTATTTGTTCAAGATTGGAGCAGACAACTTGTTGAGGAGATGTGTTACCAAAGAGGAAGCCACAAGCATCATGTGGCATTGTCATAACTCACCATATGGAGGCCATTATAATGGAGAGAGAACAACAACAAAAGTCTTACAGTCGGGTTTCTTTTGGCCGCCTTTGTTCAAAGATACTTATGAACATGCTCGGAGATGTGATAGCTGTCAAATAATTGGTGGAATTTCGAGGCGCAATGAAATGCCGCTTCAAAACATGCATGTTGTTGAAGTATTTGATTGTTGGGGCATTGATTTCATTGGCCCTTTTCCCTCATCATTTTCCAATGAATACATTCTTGTGGCAGTAGATTATGTGTCCAAGTGGGTGGAGGCAATTGCATCACCAAAGGCCGAGGGCAAACCGGTGATTACATTTCTCAAAAGAAACATTTTCACCCGCTTTGGAACTCCTCGTGTGCTTATTAGTGATGGAGGGTCACATTTTTGCAATTCTCAATTAGCCAAAGCACTTGAACACTATGGAGTCAAGCACAAAGTTGCATCACCATACCATCCGCAGACCAACGGACAAGCTGAAGTTTCAAATCGTGAAATAAAGAAAATTCTAGAAAAAACTGTGTCCGCATCAAGAAAAGATTGGTCATTGAAATTAGACGAGGCATTATGGGTATATCGGACCGCTTTCAAAGCACCAATAGGCCTTACACCTTTTCAGATGGTTTATGGTAAGTCATGTCGAAGCGGTGGAGCTTGAGCATAAAACATATTGGGCTATAAAATTTCTGAACTTTGATGAAAATCAAGCCGGAGAGAAAAGAAAAGTTCAGTTACAACAGTTGGACGAAATGCGATGCCAAGCTTATGAATCTTCTAAGCTGTACAAAGAGAAGGTAAAAAGCTATCATGATAGGCGGCTTGTCAACAAAGATTTTAGGCCAGGCCAGATGGTTTTACTTTTCAATTCAAGATTGAAGTTATTCCCAGGAATGTTGAAATCCAAGTGGTCCGGTCCTTTCAAAATCCGTGAAGTGAAACCATATGGTGGAGTGGTGTTAGAAGATCCAGCTACCAATGATACATGGACTGTGAATGGTCAAAGGTTGAAGCTCTATTTTGGTGGTGAATTTGATCGTTTCACTACTAAAATCCCACTTTCCGATCCTTGATAATCCAAAAAGAACGTCGAGCTAATGACGTAAAACAAGCGCTTGTTGGGAGGCAACCCAATTTTGTAAGTATTTTTGAGTTCTATCATGCATTAAACACTTTTGTTTGAAAGCAAGTTGGCCAAACAACACAGGCCAATTATGCAGAATTTTTTTTTCTGGTATGTGTTCGCTAAGCGAATAATCCATTCGCTAAGCGAACAGTGCGAATTCTGCAGTTCCAGTTTTAACTGACAGCTGGCCAATTTTTGCCACCTCACACCCCACTACCACAAAAACAGAGGGAGCACGAAATCTCCCCCATTTCAACCATAATTCTACTTTCATAACTTCCATCTCCTTCCCTCTTCTCACAAAATTCTCAAACTTCCATCTCCACCCCTTAAGCAAAGTTCAAATTCAAGACACACCCACTACCCCATTCATATTTCTTTTCAACTTTTCTGTATCCACATCACTCAGGTATGAGATTTTAAGTTTCACTTTCCAATTTTCATGACTAAGATTCAAAAGTGAAAGATGCATGAAATTTTCATAAACAACTTGTCTTTGTTTATTTTCACTCATGTCAAGGTTTATTTTCACTAAACTTGAGTGTTGGTTGAATGATTTTTAGCATGTTGCTATTTTCAATCCACATAGTCATGGAAAATTTGAACTGATTTAGATTGAACATTTATAATTTGCTTGCATTTTATGCCATGTTGACTGTCATGAGGCTGTTTTGGTAACACATGTTGTGGACAATTGCTAAAATTTGGTAGACCATTAACGTGTGTGGTATACCATGTCTGTTTCTTTAATTTTTGAGGTTATACAAATTCAATCTCTTAGTTTTGTGTTTTCTTTTTGACAAATTGTGAACAATTGCGAATAAATAATTTGTTGTGAAAGTTGTAAATTTGTTCACATATGGTAAAAATCAGTCTCAAGAGATTGAATTTGTTAACCCTAAATGAAACTCATGTGTTACCTGTTACTCCATAACCAGAATTTTCGCTAGCAATTCGCGAAGCGAACTTGAGAAAAGTTGATATTAATGCTTTGCTTACAATAACCCTGTTTTGGAGCATTATTCTTATTTGGTTTTGAGAATAATTTCAGGAATGACACCAAAGAAACCAGCAGCCAAGGCAGGAAAGAAGCAAAAGACCGTGGCAAGTTCATCGCAACCAACTTTCGATCCTAGCCGGTTCCGTGGACCGGAATAGTTTGAGCGGTACCAAGTGCTCGAAAGGAAAAAGATATGGAATGAGAGAAAGTTTGATATTTCTGAGTATGGAAGCTATGAGCGATTTGTGAAAATTATCAATGATAGGCATTGGGGTAAGATTATTGATCCACCAACAAAATTCAACCCCACCCTTGTGAGAGAGTTTTATGCGAATGCCTACCCATCCAAAGATGAGCCATTCTCTTTCACCACCATGGTGCGCGGAAAAATCATCCGTTTTGATCGCGATGCCATCAATGCTTTTCTTGGCAACCCATTCACCCTACCAGCCAATGAAACCTTGTGTGCTTTTCAAAAGCAAAGAGCCCGAAAGAATTGGGACATAGACATCATGAGAAGGAAACTTTTAAGGCCCAACCATGATTTCACATATGGCACAACTAACAAACCTTTGAGGGCCCTTCGAGAGGACATGCACACCTTTACCCAACTCCTTTTCTTGCTTGTTCTTTATAACATCCTGCCTAATTCTCACACCTCTGATGCCGTCATGAACATCCTGGGCCTCATTCATTACCTAAATGAAGGCCTTGAAGTGGATTTGGCCGGCATTATCTCTAATTGGATGAAAGAAATCACCATGTGTGGCCACCCTGACAAGATCCTTAAGTCAGCTGTTGTGTAATCTTCAAGCCCTATGGGTTTCCCTTGCTTAATCATGGGACTGTGTATAGCTAATAGGATACACATTCCTGAAATTGGTAGTGAGGAGATTGGAGTAATTGATGATGACTATGTGGATCGATACTGCAAGCCAAAGAAGAAAAGAAATGAACAACCACCACCACCACCTTCACCAGCCCAGGCATCCGCTTCTGCTGTTCATGATCAGAATTTTTATAACCATTTCACTTACTTGTATGATCAGAATGATGCAGGGTATAGAGCTATGAGTGCAATGCATCAATCCTTCTACAATCAACACACCGGACAGTCGGTGATGACGCCTCAAGAGTTCCAGACTTATGTTGCATGGCCTGAGGTCAGGCCTACTTTTCTCGGAGGGGGTGATGTAGCAGATGCTGAAGCTGCTAATGATAATGAAGGAGACAATGCAAGTGAAGGAGAAGCGGGTTCGGATGCATCTATGCGAGAGGAAGATGGAAGTGATGCTGGTTCGGAATCTGGTTCCGCATCTGGTTCGGAAGCTGGTTCTGCATCCGAGTGAAGCATACAAGATGATGGCTGAAAAGCTCGCAAAAATGAGTCATGTGTTTATGTAGTTTAATTTCAGTCATTTAATTTCAGTTTAAGTAGTTTAATTCCTTTTGTGAACCATGTGGAAACTTATGCTTTTGATGTTTGTGGTAGTGTGAACATGTGTTTATGTTTTGGAAATTTAAGTGTCGAATATTATGGTTAATGTTTGAAGTTTAATGTATGATGGTTAGTAGTATAATGCATTAGTAGTTTAGTAATGTGAAATATTGTGAATAACTTTTTGAAAAACAAGCTCACATGTTTTTGAAATAGAAAGAGAGGTTTGTGATAAATCAATGTGTTGAGCATGATAGTTTGATTTGTAGAGATGTATGTCACCTTTTGATTAATGTTTGAAATAGGCTTAGAAACTCAACATGTTTTTGAAGTGTGTTACTTGTCCTAAGATGATTCTCACTATTTTTGTTGAACATGATTGAAACTTGTGTTATCCAACCTAGCTGGGTGAGAATGTGTGAACTTTCCATTGTTTACATATAATTTTGAGTGCCGGCAATTGTGTATGCTCATCTGATTTTAGCTTAATCTGGCTATCACTAGTATGCTTGATGTTGTGGATATGATCAAGCCCCTGTGAGATAGTGATCTTTTGTATCCCCATTTGAGCCTAAAATTTTGAAAATTATTTGTTTTTTTTTATAAACCCTGAAACCGAAAGAAAAGAAAAACAACTACTCTACCCTTGTCTTAGGATAGGAGAGCAAGTGTATTTCAAAAAGGGTTATGTTAAAATTCAAGTTGGGGAGAAGTAGGTTGAAAAATAGATAAATAATTTGATTGAGAAAAGTAGTGTTGTGGTGATTGAAAAAGAAAGAAAATATGTGAAAAAAATAAAAGAGTTGCTTGACACAATTGAAATTCAAAAGGAAATGAGAAAAGAAAACAAAATTTTGTGAAAAAGTGTAAAAACAAAAAGAGTCACCACACAAATTGTAAATAGGGGAAAAATGAAAGGGAGTGAATGAATCATGAGATAAATGTTGAAGTTGTCATGCTCTCTTATCCTTGAGGCCTTTTGAATCCAAAGAAAAACAATGAATTTTTGTAGCCCAGCCCCGTTACAAGCTTAATAAAGTCCTTAGTGATCCATGACGGACAGCATACTTTGTGATATTGCTTGGATGAATGTTTGAATTGAATTGTTGCATGCACATTGCTTGGATTGAGTGAAACACTTACCCTTGAGTGATATATGTGTGAGAAATTTTTGATAACACTTGAGTCTTGATTGTTTGATAAGAATATTGAGAATTTTGCTTAGGCATAGGAATCATTTCATGATCATGCTTTGCTTCTTTGAATGTTTTGAGGACTAGTCTCTAGTTGATATTGCTTTACTTGTGCTCTAGAAAAAGATTTTGAAAAACTTTGATTGATTACAAACCCACTCTTTTGATTATTTTTGAGCTTGTTAATACCTTTTGTTTGAGGACAAACAAAGTCCTAAGTTGGGGAGATTTGATAAGTGCCAAATTATAGCTAAATTTCATGTTGAATGTGAGCACTTATTGAATAATTTTGATAACAAATCCATAGGAATGAATCCCTTTTTTCTGTAAATATGGTGTGTACAAAGAATATGTCAAAATATATCAATTCCAACCATTTTGTTAGGTTTTGCTGAAACATAGAAAAAGAAACAAACTTTTTAAGCATTCGCTGCAGCGAAGCATCAACGAAGATGCAGCGAACGAAGTCAGAGAGGAAAAGGCCATTAGCGAAATCGCAGCGAATCAGTGGCGAACGTGCTCGCTGCAGCGAACCAATAGCGAAGCATCAGCGAACGAAGTCAGAGAGGAAAAGGTCATTAGCGAAGTCTCAGCGAATCAGTGGCGAACGTGTTCGCTACAGCGAACCCTCAACGAGCAATTGATGAGTCATGTTTTAAATGCACGTGTCAGCAAACCTCACCCTTTAAGTAACTTATTCGCTTAGCGAATGTGGATTCGCTTAGCGAACATGCTTATATCAGAAGACTATAAATAGCCTTTAGATCATTTTGTAAATTATCAATTTAGCTAGACTCAGAGCAGAAATTACGAAATTCATAGATCTAAGTTGTTAGGTGAGGTTTTGAAGGTGGATTTGACACAACTTGAGAAATCAAGTCACATGTTCTCTCAATCCTTCATCTCTTCACTTGTTTGTAAGTTTATCATGGCTATTCATAGCTAAATCTCTCTTTGTTGGGGTTGGATATAATTAAATTATGATCATGAATCTAGTTTAACTTTGCTATATGTGTTTTATTCATCAATCAATATTAGTGATATCCTTGTTTATATGCTTTTCTGAAAAGATTTGAATGATATAGATATATGTTATTTGAATCAAAGATTGAGGATAATCACTTGTTAAATCTCAAAGTTTAAACATAGATTCTGGATTTAATAGTCACTCAAAGTATTAAAGCTTAATGCTATTTTATCGATTAATAATTCGAGACATCGAAAAGTTAATAGATACAATAGATTTCACGATATATTCCGGACACGGATATGATCGACGAGTAATATGTGACGATATTGATTGGTAAATGAAACATATATATCAATAGTTGACTGATACATGTGAATGATTTAATGAAATCCGATCCCAACAAGTTTTTCTATCAAAGTTTATTACGCACTTTTATATCGCACTTCGATATTACGAAACCAAAACTTAATCAAACCCGCACTTAAAATCATGGAATTTGTGTATTTACAATTGATATCACACTAGTCCCTGTGGATACGATATATTGAAATATACTTGCTAAAAGTCTTTCAACAGACCACTAGGTGAACGAGTCACATGATCATCTAGATTATCAATTCTATCATTTATTGCAATATCAATATCTATAAGCATCTCAGAAGGTGTTATAGGTGATGAAGGTTGTGGAGAATCTGATGGAATTGATATGGTGGGTTCAGATGATGGGATGTTTTGTGGTTCAGAGGCTTTACGGATAGGAGAAACTCTGAAAGATGATTCCTTCAGAATCTCTTCCTCAGTGAGAATTGTGGGTGATGGTTGAGGGGTTTCAACATTGGATGGCTGAGCTTTTTCCTCCTCAGGAATATGCTTAGCTTTGGCTTTATGTCGTGCAATATCAGCCAAGATTTCATTATACAATGACTCAGATGAGGCTGATTCAGACGATGATGATGAAACATTTATCTATTCAGGTTCAGAGTTTGTGGGATAGATGGTATTTAGAGGTTGGACATTTTCAAGGATAGATGCTTCAGATATTGTATTGCAATAATTAAAAGAATGATTAATACATGCATCTGACCTTTGTCTCTTCTTTCCCCTAGTGATGCCATGCTTTGTACGAGTTCTTCTGAAAACTTTTGCACGCAGCAAGTCTTCAGTAACTGGTTCTGCATCCACATGATCTCCATCAACTTGTTCTTCATCCACAGTATCTTCAACCTCTTGATGATCATCCTCTGACCTATTAACTGTAGCTTCTGCCATTGGTGGTTCCTCAACCATTATATCCTCTTCATAGTCACTGAAAACCTCTTCCTTAACAGCTCTCATGATTTGTGCAAAAGTAGGACCATCACTTCTTCCAATATCCTTATGAGTGACTGTAGTTCCTCTTTCCTTCATTAATCTCATGTATTCTAGGATGACTTCAGGAGGTTCATTGTCAAATATGAAGGCTTCACTCATGGGTTGAAATTTAGCCTTATTTATCAGGAGAGGCTTTTGAGGGTAAATGAGCTTGCCTGACTTCTTCAAGCGTAGACTCACCAAGACATTAGCATCAAGAATTGGTGCTCTAACTTGTTCAAGATCTTCAGACACCCCAGCAAGCATGAATCTATCTGGAAGACCAAGTTGCTCAAAAATGAAGCTTAAGAGCCTTGGATGTGAGATCAACTTGGAAGCGTTGTCAAACTTCTGAGCTTCACAAATTGTTTCACACAGATGTTGAAAGATGTATGCAGGTAGATTCATTTTCCTTTTTGTTGAGAGGAAGTAGATGAAGTGTCTCTGATCCCAATTCAGAGAGTCACTGCCAGTATCCCTTGGGAGAATTGAAGAGAAGACAATCTTAGCAAGAACCTTTTCTCGATCATTCAGATGACCAACTCTATTTGACATCTTTTGATCCTTAAAATAGAGTCTGTCCATATCATTTAGATAAACTGACTTTCTTCCAGATGATGCAGTGTAGAGTCTGACAATTCCAGAGTTGGGAAGATCCATCATCTTGGCCAAATTGCTTCTTGTCAAGATAACTGGAAAACCACCAACATCAGAACGTATTTCTGTTTCAGTGAATTTCCTCAGACCCAATTCCACCCTTGATTTTCCCTTATTTTCTCTTGGGTTCTGATCAATTATCCTTTGAAGTTCAGCATTAGCATCCACCAAAGTAACGACTTCACTCTTTCTCCAGAAATCAAACACTAAGTTGGAGTAGATAGGACCATTAAGCATATCCAAGTAGTGCCCCCAGCCTTGTTCAACAAAGAACTCTTTATAGTCGTGCCCATTTACTCTTAAGGCTTCAAAGTCTATTGGTCTTTCCATAACCAATTTACTTTCTTCAAAACGAAGATCCATTGTGGCATCTTTAAGATAGGAATCTTGAGCGTAGATGTTGATTGGGATGTCCTCTGGAAACCTTGGTTGAGAAGATGAACTTGCCATTTCTGAGGTTTAAGAACTGGGTTTTTCTAAAATGGGGAAGAAAGAATATGTTCTGGGTTTTAGAGAATGAAAAGTGTGGGATGTGAGGGTGAACTGGTGTGAAAATGAGTAAAGTGATTTTGAAAAACTCTTATGAAAACAATCATGAGGGAGTACATTCGTTGCATTAAAGAATTTCGTCATAAACTGCCTTTACTCTAACCAATCACAGACTGTGAGTGAAGGCAAAGTAATTGACACGTGTACTCCACTTGGCTGAAAACACTTCAGAGTTTAAAAACTTTCAGCGTCTGAAGACCTTTCAGAGTTCAGAGGCTGAATTCACAATTTTGTTTTCAGAGCTTGTTTTCTTCAGAGACTAAAGCCATGTTCAGATGCCTTTTGATAAAATCTAATCTTTCAACTGCTAAGGGTTTTGTAAATATATCAGCCCATTGTCTTTCAGTTTCAATGTATTGAATATTTACACTACCCTTCTAAACCCCGAACATATTCTTTCTTCCGCATTTTTAGCAAAACCCAGTTTTTAAACCTCAGAAATGGCAAGTTCATCTTCTCAATTAAAGTTTCCAGAGGACATCCCAATCAACATCTATGCTCAAGATTCCTATCTTAAAGATGCCACAATGGATCTTCGTTTTGAAGAAAGTAAATTGGTTATGGAAAGACCAATAGACTTTGAAGTCTTAAGAGTCAATGGGCATGACTATAAAGAGTTCTTTGATGAACAAGGCTGGGGGCACTACTTGGATATGCTTAATGGTCCTATCTACTCCAACTTAGTGTTTGATTTCTGGAGAAAAAGTGAAGTAGTTACTTTGGTGGATGCCAATGCAGAACTTCAAAGGATAATTGATCAGAACCCAAGGGAAAATAAGGGAAAATCAAGAGTGGAATTTGTTGGAACAAAATGTGTTTTAGTACACACCCTTGAGTTTTGATGATAACAAAGTATTAAATGGACAATTGGTATTGCTAATGAATGATCTAGTGTGTAGGAACAAAGTAAAAAACCTTATTCACTTAGATCATCATTTGAGCCTCTGAAGGACACAGTCTGAAGCGTTAAGACTCTGAGAAGCAAGTAGCTTCAGAGCCTCTGAAGAAGTCCTCAGATGCCAAAGAGAGAAACACAGTCTGAAGCTTGCGTACATCATTCAGAAGATCAATGAAATGTTATTACCAGATTCTGAATGACACTCTCTGAAGAAAGACAGCTCATAACTAATGGAATAGTACAACGGTCTTTTCAGCAAAAAGGAGATTGTACTGCCAACGGTCCTTTCTCAACGTCTTTATACTTAGAGTATAAATAGAAGATTTTTTGTTAGAGAGAAGACTACTGGAAGATTATCAAACTCAGAGAAAGACTTAAATTGTGTTCAAGCTGTGAACTGTTTTCATTCTTTCTTGTGTAACTTTCTACGTAAAATATCTTTTGATATTGTAGGCTCTGAACTTAGTGTTTAGAGAGTCTAGCTTAGAACTTTCAGTCCTACTTAATCTGTGTATTAAGTTAGTTTGTGAAGTCTCTTATCTTGTGTGATTTGAGCAAGGAAGTCTCTTGTCTTGTGTGACTTGAGCAAGGAAGTCTCTTATCTTGTGTGATTTGAGCAAGGAAGTCTCTTGTCTTGTGTGACTTGAACAAGGAAATCTTTTGTCTTGTGTGACCTAGAGCAAGGAAGTCTCTTGCTTGTGTGCTTGAGCATTAGGTTTGTAATCTTTGAGATTATAGTGAATTCCCTTGGAAGTACAAGGGGACTAGACTACTCTCGTTTTGTGAGAGGAACCAGTATAAAATTTCTGTGTGTGCACTCTTCTCTCTCTCTCACTCACTGTCTTATTTGTGTTTGGCTTTTTGATTAACTTCTTTCATCCGCTGCGTTACAATCTGTTTACTAGAAAAGAATTATTTTTCAAAACACAATTCAACCCCCCTTCTTGTGTTTTTCACCTTCAATTGGTATCAAGAGCTTCGGTTATGTTTTTTAATCACTTCACAGTGAGACAGTAAAAGATCTTTGAAAAACACTGTATGTCTGGGGAATCCACATCTACACCTACACCTACACCTACTGCTTCAGATCTCTCTCAAGTTCAATACAACTATGACAACATGACTTCTACCTCTTCAGCGTCTAATCATGATTCCAGCAATAAAAAGGTTCCAGTTTTTAGTGGTGATGCTCTAAGATTTGAATGGTGGAAAGATAGCATTTACCACTACGTCAATGGAATTGATGATGAGCTTTGGGACTTGATAGAAGAAGGAGTACCTATTGATGGAATAGGTCCTGATGGAAAGATTACGTTAGGTTAGAAGAGAGCGTTGTTTGTTGAGAACAAGAAGATATTTGCCAAACACAACAAAGTCAAACAAATCATGATGTCAGCCATATCTCATGATGAATATACCAAAATAACGGATAGATCTACAGCAAAAGCTATGTATGACTCTCTTTGCTCAAACTATGATGGTAATAGGCAAGTTCAGAATGCCAAAGCAAGACTACTGGTTCAGCAGTATGAGCTTTTTACCATGAAACCTGAGGAAGACATTGAGACCATGTTTTCTAGATTTCAGACTCTGGTGTCTAATCTCAGGATTCTGAAGAAGAGCTATACAACCTCTGATCATGTGTGGAAGATCCTGAACAGCTTGACTGACAAATGGAGACTGAGAAGGTGAAGCATTAGTCTCAAATTGCTCAACTTACAACTCAACTACAATCTGAGAAGACAAAATATCTGTCTGAGGCATCTGCTCTTAAAGATGAGGTAACCACATTAAACTATAAGCTGACTAGTTTAAATAAACAACTTAGATTGCTGAATAATGGAACTAAGAGGCTAGACATACTTGTTGAGGGGCAAGTTCCTGGAAAACCAAATGGGATTGGAGTTGAATATACCTATCCTAACAAGAAAAAATATGTTCCTACAAGAACCTTTGTTCCTGCTAAAGAGGCATATGATCCTACTGTAACCAGACAGATGCCACAGCATCCCCAACAACATCGGTCTGCTAAGCCTAGATCTAAATCCAAGTCCAAAGGATGGGTTTGTCATCACTGTGGTAGAAAAGGTCACATTAGACCTTTCTGTTTTAGGTTGTATGGGTTCCCTGAAAATTTTACCCCACCTAAAAGTGAACCTGTCATTGTCAATACAAAGAAAGAATGGAAACCTAAGAATGATGATGTTGCTCACATACCTAAGAGTCATATGAATTTAAGAAGTATGAAGAAGCCCATACTAATGGAATCTATCAATGTTGTGATTGATGACACATCATATGACAAAGAGACCAATGTTATGACAGATGGTGAAACATCTGTGTATCAGTCTGATACTACTGCAAGTGAAGAAAATTCAGAGTTCAACACTGAAAGTACCATCTCTGAATCAAATGATGCTCCAGTAAACAAGGGACTTTCCATTATAACCCAGAAGAACTATTCTAACGAGTTCATTATTGGAAACCTAGATTGAGGAATCACTACAAGATCCAAAGATGTAATTTCTAAACCTTTTTTTGTCTCTAAAGTTGTGAACCAAGGTCTTATAGCAATTGAACAACAGCTGGAAAATATCTACTCTAAATTTTTAAATGATGAGTAGTTTGACAATTCAAGGAGCTCTGTAGGTAGTTGCTTGTATGAGAATTTATAGCAATTACAGTTGCGGGAGCGTGCAAACAAATACTTTCTATTCACTATAACTAGATTTGCACGAGAAATAAGGGAAACCATTTTCATTCTACAAACTGTTGAAAATGTAAGTTCTCTTGAAACTTCATCTTACTCGATTAATGTTATCACAATTCCTTTTTCTTATGTGGACGAAAATATTGATGCTACTGAAACTCTCATTGCTTCTGTGAGTATTGTGAAACCTTCTGAAACTGTTTCAAATTTGCATGTTGAATCTAATGTTGAAACCCATGTTGAACCACATGTTGAAGCATATATGAAAACTGTTTCTAAGTCTATTAGTCAAGATAATCCTATCTTTAAAGAGACCTTAGAAAACTCTACTTTTGTTACTGTTGTTGTTGATGGTATTGATAGTGAACCACCCACTAAAGAAACTAGTCCTGAACCATCAACTGACCAAATGACTCTTCCCACTGGTCGTGTCAAAGAGTTTGTGATTGATATACCTGCAGAACCTTGTGTTGTTTCTGTGAGTCAAGTAGATTTTGCATTTAATGAGGTTGTTGAACTGTCTAGTACACATGATAGTTTTACTGTTTTTGTTAGTGATTCTGTTACAAATGTCGAGCCAGATGTTGGAGCATGTGTCCTGAAAGGTAATGGTGTTGAATCCTCTTTTGAGAATACTGTTGATTTGTTTGACCACTCTGAGAAACTCATATTAAAGTGGTTGCGAACCAAAATTTTAAGAATACAGAGGATGATAACTAAGTGTGCCTGAGTGTTTTGTTTTGAAGTGGTGGTTTCTTGTGTGAAGAATGTGTGTGTGACTCTAAGGAAGATGTGGACATAAATATGATGGTACCACTATATGATGCTTTGACAAATGCTTTGTCATATGTATGTTGTGATCTGATTTTCTTTTGTCCTCATGTGGGCTATGCTCTGGATATTCTATGCACTTGCATGCGCTTATGGTTTGGAATAGTGGTACTCCATGGTTCCTACTATATGTCACTCTGTGTTCTGAATTTCTATTCTATGTATGACTCTGGTTGTCAAAATTTGTGGCTAAAAAGGGGGAGTAGTTGGTATTCTGATGTGGTGCCACATGCTGGAACATGTGTCCTCGACATATGACCTCTGTACTATGTATGATGTTGTCGTATGATTGTGTGTGCTTCAAGTATTCAGGAGGAGTCCTTGTGTCTATTCTGATGTGGTGTTGCAGATAATATCATAGTGTTCGCATTTGATATATGCATGTGTTAACTATTCAGGAGGAGTAAGAAAGGAAGAAATTACTTTCTCTGATGTTGTATGTTTGTTCTTATATGCATGGCTTGATGTACTCAGGGGGAGTAAGAGTTACTTTTCTCTGCAGCTTATGTTCCGATTAAATTGTGCTGTATGTGGTGTTGATTAATGGTGTGACATATGCTATGCCATCTGTACTCTGTAGGTGTAGTATGATCTATTGTGTGCAGAGCTTGAGGGGGAGTAAGTATCTTGTGTGTTTATGTATGCTCTGATATGTTGAGTGGGAGTAATCTTTATTGTGTGATATGCATGAACTCAGGGGGAGTAGTATAAATGTTGTGATGCATGTTGTGTGTGACAGATGTCATTCCAAATGCTAAGGCATCTAGTCTGTTCTAAAAGGGATCCATTTGTGCTTGATATCTGGGAATTCATTTTTCCCTGGTGCATTTGTATGGCGCTTATGTATACTTTATGTGTGAGAGTTTATTTCTCTCCTATCTTGTATCCTGTGAGGCTAAGTTGTGTATTTCCGCTGTTGCATGCCTCTGATGCTGCTTGTTCATTATTTCTCACTTGAAGACCTCTTTCGAAAATAATGTGACAATGTATTATCTTCTTTCTTAGCTGTGTGTTTCTGTTGACTTGAAGGAACGTATGTACTGCATCTCTCCAGAACTGGTCTTAGTTTGTTTTAGCCAAAATTTGCCAAAGGGGGAGATTGTTGGTGTTTTGTATGTTGACCTCATTTTGCAAAAACAAGTTCTAGCAAGATGTTGGACCAGATGCAATAGCATGTGGGTACAACATCTGTCGTGACGGTAATTCTCGTTGTATTTATGCGCCATATCTTTGAAGATTCGCCTAAGCAATATTTTCGCCTTTCCTTATATACCAAGACGCACGTTTTCATTGAGGTTTTATAAGGCGGCTGCACCAGGTTATATTTTCATAATATGCTACGCCCTTTATTGAGGTCATACCCCATTTTTTGACCAATCGCTTTTATGCGTCTTTTTACGACGGTTTTTACGACGGTTTTTTCCTATGTTCATTTCTGACGAAATTTCGGCAGAGAGGTATTTTAAAATACCTCATTTATTTAGTTTCATTTTATTTTCCTTTTATTATTATTATTATTTTTATTTTCTTTTTTATTCTATTATTATTATTATTTATTCATTTTCGTTTTTATTATTATTGATATATTATTATTTTTTATTTTATTTTAATTGTTATTTGTGTATTTTTCCATTTTGGTGTTTTTTTAAAAGAAGTCCAGATCAGGTGTTTTTTTTGTCCAGGCCCAAAGGGGCCATTTTGTCCAAATATGGTATTTTTTCATCTGCCAAACCCTAGGTCTGACACAGTATTTATACTGTGCACAGTTCCCAAGGTCGGTACACAGAGAAATCCCAATCAGCCGCAAAACAGAAAAACCATCATCTCTTTTTCCAGATCAAAGCAAACAAAAATCAAAATAACAGAAACAAAAAAATCTGAAACCACCACCAAAAATCAAAATCATCCAAACAAACCCAGAAATTGTTCATCATCGTTCTTCATCATCAAAACCCCACAAATCGATTCAAAACCACAAACTCTCAAATCCAGATCAAACTTCAAACCAAATCATCACAAACGAACCGAACAGATAAAACACAAATACGAATCCAAATCATAAGCAAAAAAAACGAAGAAGAAGGAGAAGATGAATCGCGATTAGAATCCAAATCAAAATACAACAAAGGTCGAACCATCTTTATTTCCATTTCCGTTCTGATTTTGGGTTTTTGATTGTTTATTTTTGAGTTTCAATTTGAGTTTATGATATGTTTGTGTATATATTCGAAGTTGAGAAGCTTTGAAAATGGGGTTTGAGAAGGAACAGAATGAAAACAGAGAGATGAGAGAAGAAGAATGAGTTGACGGCGGGTTTGAGAGAGAAAAGAAAGAAAATGGCCGAAACCGAGACAGAGAGGGATAGAAGGAAGGAGATCGGCGGCGGAGAAGAAGAGAGGAAGAGACTCTGTAATTGTGTTGTGTTTTAGGTTTTTTTTCCCTTTTATACCCCTCTCATAATCCTGTGCGCGCAGGTGCACATCGTTACGGTGCACCTGCGCGCCTATGGCCCTCTGATCTTAATCCAACGCCCACAATTGACTTTTCCTGTGATTAGATCAGGGACGTCTGATCAATCAGACGGCCCTGATCAAACCCTTTACAATTTGTGCAGTTGGGCCCCTTTGGGCTGGGCCTGGTTTGTTCTGTTTGCTGTTTGCACCCCCTTCCTGTTATTATTATTATTTGCGCCCCCTTCTGTTTTTGTTTTATTTTTTTTTTGCCTAATTATTTATTTATTGCATTGTAAAGACATTAGATTGTATTTTTAGGACTTGATGTAAATTTAAATAAATTGCATAGCATCATGTTGCATTTATCTCATATTTATTTTTCCTCGCAAATACCTTAGAATGTGATTAGGAACAAATGTACACTATAAATGAAAAATCGCATCTCATGCATATTTATTTATCGCTTTCCGCAAAATCGTTAGCAAATCAATTCCGAGAGAAAAGACACCGTTTTGATCAAAATATCATTACGGATCGTCTTCGCGCTTATTTTTGCCTATTGCGACGTTATTAGTTTTAGCGCTACATTTTTATCAAGAACCCAACATTCCATTTTAAAATAATTAGTCATTTCATTCTAAAAAAAAATGAGGTCAAAACCTCTTTCAAAAATATCAACACAATTCATTTTCACATATCATCAAGCATCAAAAATATTTTTTCATCATCATACACTTTTCAAACTTTGGACTTTAAACCAAACGTTTCTTTTTCCCGCGAAAACCTCGGATTTTAACCCGAGTGCTTTTTTACCGCGAACTTGGATTTTAAACCAAGTGCCTTGGAATTTAAACCAACGGCGTCTTTTATCATGAAAACCTTGGATTTTAACCCAAGTGTCTTTTTTTTATCACCAAACTTGGATTTTAAACCAAGTGCTTTGGACTTTAAACCAATGGCTTCTTTTATCGCTAAAACCTTGGACTTTAACCCAAGTGTCCTTTTTTTCTCGCCTAAAACCTTGGATTTTAAACCAAGTGCATTTTCCTCATTCATACATTTTTAATCGTGCATAAACCTTGGATTTTAAACCAAGTGTTTTTTATCACTTTAAACATTTTCTCAACAAACCTTGGATTTTAAACCAAGTGTCCACGTCTTATTTTCTTAATCAAATCTCAATCAATTTAACCATATAGACTTTTTTTCACAAATTAACATCAATCAAACTCACATTTTTGCCACTTTTGGCTTTTGGTATTTTAAAACCATTTTCAAAACCTTAAA
Organism: Trifolium subterraneum; assembly: GCA_951799995.1. Taxonomy (NCBI): domain Eukaryota; kingdom Viridiplantae; phylum Streptophyta; class Magnoliopsida; order Fabales; family Fabaceae; genus Trifolium; species Trifolium subterraneum. The sequence continues at coordinate 36,008,000 of OX637461.1, forward strand.
ATCAAACAAACAAATTTACTCGGTCTTTTATCCCGAACTACGGTGGTTTGATCCCTCGGGTACGTAGGCATGAGACTTGTCTCTCCAATCAATAAAATCAACAAAAACATTTTTTCTTTTCCATCATTTTTATCATCATTTTTAATTCCTACACTTATACATTTTTGTTACAATCAATTAAAAATAAAGCGCGTAGATAGAAATAAAACAAGAGGTTCCTATAGAGTACTATAGATACTTAGGATGCTAATACCTTCCCTTCGTATAACCAACCCCCGAACCTTGTTCTCTTAAAAATAGGGTTTTTTTCGAACTTTTTCCCTTTCCCTCGGATAAATTAAAGATCGGTGGTGGAATATTATTTGCGATTCGAAGTTAATTAATAACTCGATATCCAAAAATCACCGCGACAGAAATGGCGACTTCACTGGGGACAACCAAGCGGGTTGAACCTAACTTGTTTTAATTACTATCTTCGCGCTTTTATTCTTTTAATTGTAAATATTTGTAAATATATTGGGGAATGCTTTGAGTGGTGAGATAAGTCCCCCACCCGGACTTGAGGGACACAATAAGATAGGATGGGATGAAATCATAGTGACATGTCTTTAGATTATGAAGCACATGTGATATGATCCCGCTCGGTGGAGGCCTCACGACGGTAGTACTCGTCGTCATGATAAGTCATGATGGTGTTATTACTTTCAATGTGAGTGTCCGGAGAAGCCGAGAACCTTTAGATTACCTTTAACCCCTCTTGGCCTTTTTAGGGCGTAGTGCGGTGACTAATCAAGAGTAAGTCTTGAATTTAGTTGTCACGCGAGACTACACTCAAACGATATCATCTTGTGAATATTATTGGAACGAGAGTAGTCACGTAATCCGGTGATGTTCATAAGGCGGTTGATGACTTTGGGAACTTTGTAGAACCCGTCATGCAGGTACAAATGAACCCTAGTACATACCATATGGGAGGGTTTCACCTATGACTCCAACATTATACCTTAACCCCACCATGTTTTCCGCATCATGCATGCATACACTCATTCATAAATTTTTTCTCATCCAATTCCGAAGGACTTAAACGAATTTTTTGCAAACATTATAGAGAACATTCATTTCAAATGACACATAATAACTTTTTCTTTCTATCTCCTTACAAAATCCATATCTAAATGTTTACAACCAATTTGGGATAAGTCCTTCGATAACAAAAAAAAAAAAAAAACATTGTATATTTTAGCATAAACACATCATGCATCATACTACATTCATAAGTTTCCAAACTTAAGTCTCATATTTTCCTGTTCTCTCTACCTCAGTAAAAAGTGGCCCGGCGTATCCGTTACAAAGCAACTCGTGTCTACAACACTCAGTCTAAGTTGAAGAGCAAGATGGATAGTTTTGAGGAAGAAAACCATATGCTCCGTGTACAGATGACAACTATGCAAGCAAAAATTGAGAAGTTGACTAGCATGGTGGCATCTTTGATGGCTACCCAGAATCAGGTGTCAGCACCAGCACCACAGTCTAGTAATGCTCTTGTACCTCCTCCTATTGCATCTGCGCCTCTTGGCACTCCTCAATTTATTATGCCCGAAGGTTACCCTTGGGGCATGCCAGTCGGCTTTCTTGGGGCAGAATCACGTCCTGTAATATCAGAGATTCCCCATGTCCAATCGACAGTGCCTATTCCTCAGCTCGGCAGTACACTTCCTCAGGTTTCTGCACCTTTGGTTCATACTACCCAGCAAACTCAGATGCCCATCTTTCATGCTGAAAGTGTAGGAGGTTATGATAGGATGGATGACTTACAAATCAAATATGATGAGATGCAAAAAGAGATGAGGGCTCTTAGAGGGAAAGACTTGTTCGGCTAGGATGCTCGTGAACTATGTTTGGTCCCTGATGTTGTGGTCCCACATAAGTTTAAAGTTCCAGATTTTGAGAAATATAAGGGGAGTACTTGTCCCAAGGCTCACTTGATAATGTATGCTAGAAAGATGTCTACTCAAACCAGTAATGACAAGTTGCTGATCCATTATTTTCAAGACAGTCTGACCGGTGCAGCTCTGAGGTGGTACATGGACCTTGATAGGGCTAATGTCAGTTCCTTTAATGATTTGGCCAGTGCTTTCATCAGGCAGTACAATTACAATTCATATCTGGCCCCTGATAGGGATGAGTTACGAGCATTGTCACAAAAAGAGAAGGAATCTTTTAAAGAGTATGCTCAAAGATGGAGGGAGCTTGCTGCTCAGATTCGTCCTCCAGTTGAAGAAAAAGAATTGTGTAAGTTGTTTTTGCATACTCTGAGCCCATTCTTCTACGAGAAAATGGTTGGTGTTGTATCAAGAAGCTTCACAGAAATGGTAGAAATGGGAATGTGCTTAGAAGAGGGAGTCCGTCAGGGACGGTTGACAAGAGAGAAAGCTCTGACCAATACTGCTAAGGGATATGGCAACAACTTTTCAGAGAAGCAAGAATTTGAAGTTAGCATGGTGGCTCAGGGAGGACATAATTCGAGTAACCCAGCTTATCCACATATCGCAGCCATAGCATTACCACCACAATACCCACAATCGCATCACCTACCATCTCCCCAACAATCATTCAATCATAACCGTGCTCAGAAAAGTCAACCATTTGACCCCATACCCGTGAAATATGCCGACCTACTCCCCGCCTTACTTGCTAAAAACTTTGTCCAAACAAGGCCACCTCCACCTGTGCCAGCAGTACTACCTCCCTGGTACTGCAGTGATTTAACTTGTGTCTTCCATCAAGGGGCCCTTGGCCATGATGTGGAGCGTTGCTATCCTCTCAAGAAAGCTGTTCAGGATTTAGTCCGCAACAATGTGCTATCTTTCAAGGATGAGAACCCTAACGTTCAAAGTTCGTCCTCTGCTTAATCATGGGTCCTTTGTCATTTTCAAGATTATCAAGAAGTTTGTCCCTAGGATCACTAGGCATTTTATGTTCAAATTGCAAATTCTTTCTTGCCAAACATTTATTTGCATTTTAAAGTTGTATCTTTTAATTAATACTTCTAAACAATGAGCATGCATATTTTGGAATCCATCCATTCGTATTCACTCTTTTCTTGTGCCATCATAAACGGCGATATTTTTTTCTATTTTCACTTTTCAAACTTGAGGGGAGAATAATGTAAATTAAATGTTTAAAATTGCTGATATGTGCTTTCATTAGTAAGACCCGGTTGATGATGTAAGGCATTGTTTCACTTCCCAAACACTGGAGAAATAAGGAGATAATCCGCAGTCAACCCCTTTGAGCCAGAAGTTGGTGTTTCTTTCTATACAAAAAACCCTTAATCTTAACCCGGGGCAGGGTAGTCTTTCAATTAATTCAATGACACATCCCAATACAAGAGGATCAATCAGTCTGAGATACAAGAAGTCATGAGTAGACAAAACTCACAATAACGTGTGACAGTCACAAACATCCTACACACAAAAAAAAACAAAAAAAACACAAACAAAAAACAACAACAAAAAGCCCGCTAGGTAAAAGACTTAGGCAAAATTCAGGGCATCCCGATGGACCGCAAAATCCGAAAGAATTGGTCCATGCAAAATAAGGGATTAAGAGCACAAATGTTGAAAACAAGCTTGCGAATGAAAAAGTGATTGTCACTTCAAGAATCTTATCAAAGCTTCGACCAAAGCGTCAACCTCAAACATCATTGCCAAAATAAATCCTCTTGTCAACCAAAGCATGTCTGATGAATTAATTGAATATAGGAATGAAGGACGTCATAGAAGAGTGGGTGGGTTAAAACAGAAATTTTGAGCCTAATAATCTTTCTTTTCAAAACCATGAACCAGGCCACGTTATAACTCTCAAAAGACCTAATTGAAACTAGGTTTACTTTGACAGCAAAATCAGCAAAATTATTGTTAAAACTGACTCCACCTGTTTGTTGAGTAACAATTTTTTACACACACCACATGTATTTTATATAAATTTTTGCGATTCCAAAACTTGCATGTTACATTACATTAGAAACATTTTTCAAAAAAGAAACAATTTTGTTTACAAATATATATTTGGCATCAAAGAAATTCAATCAAATGGTCTAATCAAGGACGAATCAATTCAAAGCACTCCTAACTTGGGGCAAATTACATCAGGAACCCGCCAATCAGGGGCAAGATTTTACATACAGTGGCATATACTTCAAAAGATTCAAGGTCAATGTTTCACCTACTTGGTGCACCTGAAGTGGTTTCCAGGGGCAATCCAGATTTGTCAAGATAGTTTTTATGTTTCTTCCTCCTTGAGCCAATAATCATCGAGTTGATTTTTGGGTTCTTATGGACATGTGTGCTACTATAATGTGCTGAGCATGTGGTCCAACATTCCTCAATTGAATACTGAACTTGATTGTTCTCTGGTAATCTCCAGCTAGTGGTTATCTTCAAGAAGCTTGTATGATTTTCTCTTCCCCAGCGAAAGAAAATGCCGAGACCCGTTTGGGAGGCTCATTCATCAGCAAATGGCATCTCTTTGGGAAGTTTGCATACCAACAGCAAATGGCATCTCTTGGAGAAGTTTGCATATCATATCAGTCTTGTTTCTTTCTGTCAAAAAAAAAAAGCAAAAGCAAAAAAATAGCAAAAAGAACAGCTCGCTAAGTTGAAAACCTGAAAGGGCGGCTTAGGCAAAAATGAGCGTTCCGGTGGATTGAAAACCTGAAAGGGCGGTCCAGGCAAAAATTAGGGGCAAAACAAAAAAGATATATTCCCGGTGGATTGAAAACCCGAAAGGGCGATCCAGGCAAAAGTTAGGGATTTCAAAAAAAAAAAGAAAAAAGCAAAAAAGCATGACTGTCGAAACAAGACCATGAGAAATATTCGGTTTCAGTGTATAAAATGGCGACTTCTGCCAAACCTCTTTCCAATGGGCTTTACCCCAAGAAGCAATCATTCTTACATACTATGCCGGGTTTTATCCCCGAGAATCTGATTTATTTCACCTATAAGGAGGTTGTCCCCAGCAGAGAACTACCGAGTGGTTGTACGGATACGTCGGCCCAATGTTCATCTTACCGTCAAACTTTTATCTCATCCAGTCATGTACAAATATCATTCAATCACACAAATACAATCATACATATACATACATACAATCATTTACATATCCATAACATACATTCATACTTACATACAATCATATATACATTCATATATACATACGATTATGCACACATTCCCACATACATATACATACATACAATCATTCACATATGTGTACATACATTCATATTTACATACAACATGCAAACAAAATCATTCATACATACTGCATTGACCATCATGTGTCTTGCCTCAATACATCACCAAAAGAGCCATCCCCAGTGTATCTGGTCCAGAGATGTCTACATCACACATATTTCACAAAAAAAAAAAGAGTCATCCCCAGTGTATCTGGTCCAGAGATGTCTCCATCAATCATAAATCACAAAAAAAGAGTCATCCCCAGTGAGTCTGGTCCAGAGATGTCTCCATCATTCATATTCCAAGTAGCAGGTTTTGCAAACAATCAACTGCAAACTTGTGGTTAATTTCCCCAAAAAGAAGTCATCTCCAGTGCGTCTGCTCCAGACAAATACATATTCTTGTCATGTCTCGCTCTCCCACAATGTCAGCAGACAATTTATTTCCTCGATGTGTCCTTACCATCCCACAATGTTGGTAGACACTGCCTTTACTTGTCCTTACCATCCCACAATGTTGGTGGACACTGCCTTTACTTGTCCTTAGCATCCCACAATGTTGGTGGACACTGTCTTTACTTCTGTCCGTACACAGGACTTTACTGCTTATGTCCGCACACAGGACTTTACTGCTTTCTGTCTTTATTTCTGTCCATACACAGGACTTTACTGCTTATGTCCGCACACAGGACTTTACTGCTTTCTGTCTTTACTTCTGTCCATACACAGGACTTTACTGCTTATGTCCGCACACAGGACTTTACTGCTTTCTGTCTTTACTTCTGTCCGTACACAGGACTTTACTGCTTATGTCCGCACACAGGACTTTACTGCTTTCTGTCTTTACTTCTGTCCGCACACAGGACTTTACTGCTTATGTCCGTACACAGGACTTTATCGCTTTCTGTCTTCATTACCCCTGTCAAATAATCTTCATTACATTCAAACACTTTGTGAATATAGCACTCATAAACATAACACTCATAAGCATAACATTCATAACATAACATCATATCATAGCATTTTATAGTTCAATCCGGTCAAAAAATGGTGTACTCTGTATTTAAGTCTCTTCCACCGTCGAACCAAAACAAAAATATCATCAAAAAAATCATCTTTTTCTTTTTATCTCCGATGGAAGAAACTTAAATAGGGGCATCTGTCATACCCCATTTTTTGACCAATCGCTTTTATGCGTCTTTTTACGACGGTTTTTACGACGGTTTTTTCCTATGTTCATTTCTGACGAAATTTCGGCAGAGAGGTATTTTAAAATACCTCATTTATTTAGTTTCATTTTATTTTCCTTTTATTATTATTATTATTTTTATTTTCTTTTTTATTCTATTATTATTATTATTTATTCATTTTCGTTTTTATTATTATTGATATATTATTATTTTTTATTTTATTTTAATTGTTATTTGTGTATTTTTCCATTTTGGTGTTTTTTTAAAAGAAGTCCAAATCAGGTGTTTTTTTTGTCCAGGCCCAAAGGGGCCATTTTGTCCAAATATGGTATTTTTTCATCTGCCAAACCCTAGGTCTGACACAGTATTTATACTGTGCACAGTTCCCAAGGTCGGTACACAGAGAAATCCCAATCAGCCGCAAAACAGAAAAACCATCATCTCTTTTTCCAGATCAAAGCAAACAAAAATCAAAAATAACAGAAACAAAAAAATCTGAAACCACCACCAAATATCAAAATCATCCAAACAAACCCAGAAATTGTTCATCATCGTTCTTCATCATCAAAACCCCACAAATCGATTCAAAACCACAAACTCTCAAATCCAGATCAAACTTCAAACCAAATCATCACAAACGAACCGAACAGATAAAACACAAATACGAATCCAAATCATAAGCAAAAAAAACGAAGAAGAAGGAGAAGATGAATCGCGATTAGAATCCAAATCAAAATACAACAAAGGTCGAACCATCTTTATTTCCATTTCCGTTCTGATTTTGGGTTTTTGATTGTTTATTTTTGAGTTTCAATTTGAGTTTATGATATGTTTGTGTATATATTCGAAGTTGAGAAGCTTTGAAAATGGGGTTTGAGAAGGAACAGAATGAAAACAGAGAGATGAGAGAAGAAGAATGAGTTGACGGCGGGTTTGAGAGAGAAAAGAAAGAAAATGGCCGAAACCGAGACAGAGACAGAGAGGGATAGAAGGAAGGAGATCGGCGGCGGAGAAGAAGAGAGGAAGAGACTCTGTAATTGTGTTGTGTTTTAGGTTTTTTTTCCCTTTTATACCCCTCTCATAATCCTGTGCGCGCAGGTGCACATCGTTACGGTGCACCTGCGCGCCTATGGCCCTCTGATCTTATTCCAACGCCCACAATTGACTTTTCCTGTGATTAGATCAGGGACGTCTGATCAATCAGACGGCCCTGATCAAACCCTTTACAATTTGTGCAGTTGGGCCCCTTTGGGCTGGGCCTGGTTTGTTCTGTTTGCTGTTTGCACCCCCTTCCTCTTATTATTATTATTTGCACCCCCTTCTGTTTTTGTTTTATTTTTTTTTGCCTAATTATTTATTTATTGCATTGTTAAGACATTAGATTGTATTTTTAGGACTTGATGTAAATTTAAATAAATTGCATAGCATCATGTTGCATTCATCTCATATTTATTTTTCCTCGCAAATACCTTAGAATGTGATTAGGAACAAATGTACACTATAAATGAAAAATCGCATCTCATGCATATTTATTTATCGCTTTCCGCAAAATCGTAAGCAAATCAATTCCGAGAGAAAAGATACCGTTTTGATCAAAATATCATTACGGATCGTCATCGCGCTTATTTTTGCCTATTGCGACGTTATTAGTTTTAGCGCTACATTTTTATCAAGAACCCAACATTCCATTTTAAAATAATTAGTCATTTCATTCTCAAAAAAAATGAGGTCAAAACCTCTTTCAAAAATATCAACACAATTCATTTTCACATATCATCAAGCATCAAAAATATTTTTTCATCATCATACACTTTTCAAACTTTGGACTTTAAACCAAACGTTTCTTTTTCCCGCGAAAACCTCGGATTTTAACCCGAGTGCTTTTTTACCGCGAACTTGGATTTTAAACCAAGTGCCTTGGAATTTAAACCAACGGCGTCTTTTATCATGAAAACCTTGGATTTTAACCCAAGTGTCTTTTTTTTATCACCAAACTTGGATTTTAAACCAAGTGCCTTGGACTTTAAACCAATGGCTTCTTTTATCGCTAAAACCTTGGACTTTAACCCAAGTGTCCTATTTTCTCGCCTAAAACCTTGGATTTTAAACCAAGTGCATTTTCCTCATTCATACATTTTTAATCGTGCATAAACCTTGGATTTTAAACCAAGTGTTTTTTATCACTTTAAACATTTTCTCAACAAACCTTGGATTTTAAACCAAGTGTCCACGTCTTATTTTCTTAATCAAATCTCAATCAATTTAACCATATAGACTTTTTTTCACAAATTAACATCAATCAAATTCACATTTTTGCCACTTTTGGCTTTTGGTATTTTAAAACCATTTTCAAAACCTTAAAATCAAACAAACAAATTTACTCGGTCTTTTATCCCGAACTACGGTGGTTTGATCCCTCGGGTACGTAGGCATGAGACTTGTCTCTCCAATCAATAAAATCAACAAAAACATTTTTTCTTTTCCATCATTTTTATCATCATTTTTAATTCCTACACTTATACATTTTTGTTACAATCAATTAAAAATAAAGCGCGTAGATAGAAATAAAACAAGAGGTTCCTATAGAGTACTATAGATACTTAGGATGCTAATACCTTCCCTTCGTATAACCAACCCCCGAACCTTGTTCTCTTAAAAATAGGGTTTTTTTCGAACTTTTTCCCTTTCCCTCGGATAAATTAAAGATCGGTGGTGGAATATTATTTGCGATTCGAAGTTAATTAATAACTCGATATCCAAAAATCACCGCGACAAATATGCTACGCCATTTATGGAAACAAGTTATTCTTTCCATTTCATGTGTGCTGGACTTTGCAAAAGATCAGCTGAAGTTTTAAGCCCAATATGAAGGCATGGGCACTCAGGTCATATATATATGTGAAGACTAAAAACCTAAAGTTTTACTGAAGCCGTCATTTGAAGTATAGAATTTTAGGGTTTGAGTCTTGTTATTTGTGAGCCTTTCTTGTGTCTCCTTGATGCAAGTTTAGGACTGTGTTTGAGTTGTAATTTGTGTAATCTCTCCTAAGCTTTTAAGTACGGAGAAGGTTTGTTTTCTTTGTGAGTGAAACCATTCTGTTTGTATCGTTATTATAATCACAGGGTGTGTGATCGAAAGGAAGTGAGACGGGGTCTCAAACTTAGGAGTTCCTAGGTTGAGTTAGCACGGGTAGAGTCTAGGAGATAAGTCGTAAACTTGTGAAGTTTGCTAAGGGCTTTGATCTAGATCTATTATAGTGGATTCCTTCCTGGCTTGGTAGCCCCCAGAGTAGGTCGTTGTTTACGCCGAACTGGGTCAACAATATTATGTGTTATTTACATTTACTGTCTGTTGTTTTTAATTGTTCATTTATCGATACTGTGGACATACGTTATAGCATCTGTCTTGGCATTGCGACTGGTTACATACGACAAGTGCTATAGCTTCTGTCATAACATTTGTGCCCAGTAGGTGAAAGAATTTCAAATGCAAAGTTGGATTTTTAGAAAGTTGAATAGCTGCAGTGTTATCACAGAAAAGTGGAATATTGTGACTATTAACTTTGTAATCCTCTAACTGATATTTCATCCAGAGTAGTTGTGTGCAACACTTGGCTGCTGATATGTATTCTGCTTCTGCTGTAGACAAAGTTATAGTAGTTTGTCTTTTGCTAGCCCAAGATATGAGATTCTCTCCAACAAATTGACAATTGCCACTTGTATATTTCCTCTCTATCTTGTCTCCAGCAAAGTCAGCATCACAAAATCCTATCAACTTATAATCATTTGTTTTCTTATAAAATAATCCAAGATTTGTGGTTCCCTTCAGATATCTAAAGATTCTTTTTACAGCAGTAAAATGAGATTCTCTAGGATCTGATTGGAATCTAGCACACAGACAGACACTGAATAAAATATCAGGTCTTGATGCAGTTAGGTAAAGTAAAGAACCTATCATACCTCTGTATAGCTTCTGGTCTACTTTGCCTTCTGAATCATCCTTGCTGAGACTACTTGTTGGATGCATTGGTGTTGTCATTGGTTTGCAGTCTTCCATGTTGAATTTCTTCAGCAGCTCCTTTGTATACATGGTCTGATGAATGTATGTTCCATCTTTGTTTTGGTTGATTTGATTCCCAGAAAGAATTTCAGCTCCCCCATCATGCTCATTTCAAATTCTTCCTGCATAATCTTAGAAAATTCCTTGCACAAAGATGGATTAGCAGATCCAAAAATAATATCATCAACATAAATTTGAATAATTAAAATGTCATTCTTAAATGTTTTACTAAAGAGAGTATTGTCAACTTGACCTTTTTGAAAACCTTTTTCAACTAATAAATTGCTCAGCCTCTCATACCAAGCTCTGGGAGCTTGTTTCAGACCATAGAGTGATTTCTTTAGCTTAAAAACATGGTCAGGATGTGAAGCATCCTCAAAACCAGGAGGTTGTTTGACATATACTTCTTCAGAAATGTAACCATTTAAGAATGCACTTTTAACATCCATTTGATATAAGATAATATTATGATGAGTAGCATAGGAAAGAAGTAATCTAATAGCCTCAAGTCTAGCAACTGAAGAAAATGTTTCAGTGTAGTCAATCCCCTCTTGTTGACTATACCCTTGAGATACTAATCTTGCCTTATTACGAACAACTTCTCCTTGTTCATTTAACTTGTTTCTGTAGACCCATTTTGTTCCAATGATGTTCTTCTTAGAAGATTTGGGTACTAAGCTCCATACTTCATTTATTTCAAATTGGTTTAGCTCTTCTTGCATTGCTACAATCCATGCATCATCAGCTAGTGCTTCATCAGTTGAACTTGGTTCCACTAAGGAGATCAATCCAATTAATGAGTCTTCATTTCTGAAGCTTGATCTAGTTTTCCTTGGACTGTCCTTGTTACCCAAGATTAGCTCTTCTGGATGTGAGGATTTGTATTTGAAAGAATGCTTTGATTGTTCAACTCTGCTTGGACTGCTTCTGATAATTTCTGATGCTGAGTGATCTTTAGAGTCCAAGGTTTCAGGAGTTGAATTCGTTTCTTCAGAAGTTGGTTGAGATGGTTCTGATGTTCCTTCAGGTTCTGATTCTTCATCATCTGATAGTTGTAGATCTGAAAAGTTCTCAACTAGCTCTGACACTTTCTCAGGCTGCTTGTCATCAAATTTTATGTGCATACTTTCTTCCACTGAGTGAGTTTCAGAATTATACACTTTGTATGCTTTTGAGCGTTCAGAGTATCCAATAAAGATAACCTTATAAGCTTTAGCATCAAATTTCTTTAGATGAACTTTTGTATTCAAAATGTAACATGTACAACCAAATTGATGAAAATAGGATACACTGGGTTTCTTTCCCTTAAATAGTTCATATGCTGTTTTATTCAAAATAGGTCTAATATAGATTCTATTTTGAACATAACATGCTGTATTTACAGCCTCTGCCCACAGATACTTGGCAATGTTAGTCTCATGCATCATGGTTCTGGCCATTTCTTGCAGAGTTCTATTCTTCCTTTCTACAACTCCATTTTGCTGTGGAGTTCTAGGAGAAGAAAACTCATGTAAGATGCCATATTTTTCACAAAATTTTTCAAACATTTCATTTTCAAATTCACCACCATGATCACTTCTAACTTTTAAAATGTGTAAACCTTTTTCTTTTTGTATCTGTGTACAGAAACTACTAAAGACATCATATGCATCATCCTTATTTCTGAGAAATTTAACCCAAGTCCATCTACTGTAATCATCAACAATGACTAGTCCATATTTCTTTCCATTGATTGAGGTTGTGCTCACAGGACCAAACAAATCAATGTGAAGCAGCTCTAAGGGCCTAGAGGTAGAAACAACATGTTTGGGTTTAAAAGAAGTTTTCACACTCTTCCCTTTTTGGCAGGATCCACAAAGAGCATCTGAGTGATAGTGAAGCTTAGGTAGGCCTTTGACAAGGTCAAGTTTGCTAAGCTTAGAGATTAACCTCCAGTTAGCATGACCTAACCTTTTATGCCATACCCACTTCTCTTCACTCAGAGTTAGCAAGCATTTGACCTCTTGGTCTGCCAAATCAGAAAGGTTTATTTTAAACACATTGCCTACTCTCTTACCTTTAAACACTATGGACTTGCAGATTCTCTAATTACAATACATGACCCTTTATCAAACTTAACCACAAACCCGTTGTCACAAAATTGACTGATGCTAAATAGGTTGTGTTTGAGTCCATCTACAAACCATACATTATTAATTAAAAGGGAGGAGTTACCTGCAATACCTGTACCTTTGATCTTGCCTTTCTGGTTACCTCCAAAGCCAACTGTTCCACCATCTTCAAGATTTAAAGAGGTGAACAATTTCTTATTACCAGTCATGTGCCTTGAACATCCACTATCCAGATACCATGATTGATTACCATTTTCTTTCAGTCTGGATAGCTGTAGAATAAACAAGGTCAATCATTGTAATAATACCCTTCACATTCACTGTGAAGTTTTCTCCAACATTCATTAGCTTTGTCCACTTCAACATCTTTGGAAGTAAAGTAATGTTTGGGAACATAGGCTTTCCTTCCACAGCTGATCACTAGCCTCCATTCATCTGATTTGAAATGGTTTTTCCTACAAGGAAGATCTGAATGGTAAACAATTTTACATTTTGGTACCCATTGCTTTCTGGGTCCAGTTTGGTTAGTTCTATAATCTTTAGTTCTTCCTTGCCTCTGTGAAAAGCTTTGTGGACTCTTAAAAAATTTCTTTTGAAAGTTTGGTCTTTGAAAATTGACTTTCTTAGTCCATTGATTTTGAAATTGAGGCTTTGATTGATAATCATTATAGGACTTAGGTTGCTCTTCTAATCTAGGATTAGTTTTGCTTACCAGAGTCTTATGTTGATTATTTATCATTAGCTTGGTTTGTTTTAGAGTCTGATTGGATGAGCTTCTGAGTCCCAAAGTTTTCAGAGTCTTAGACTTGACAGTCTCAGGTTCTGAATGCTTAGGTCCAGAGTTGCTTTCTTTGGGGTTCTGAGAAACAACCTCTGAAGTGACTTCAGAGCTTGTTTTGTAGATTCCAGAGATACCCTCAGAGTCTGAAACAACCAGAGCTTTGCCTTTGTTTTTCGCAGGCACAAAGGTTGAATAAAGATTATCAGGAGTATTATTCAAACAAATATAGGAATTTTGTTTCCCATATGATTTACCATATGAGTAACCAACTCCTTCACCTACATTTTTACAAACATTATAAATCATAGACGCCATTTTACTTTTGTTGATGTTCTGATGAACAAACTCCTAAAGAGCAACCTCATGCTCATTAGTAGGTTTGTTACATCTTGTGCACCCATTTTCAAGTTCTTCAATTTTGATTAAAGAATTTTTATATAGACTTGAAAATGTTCAGCTTTTTTTGCTAACTCATCCTTCTGTGTTTTTAAAAGTTTTAGTTTAGAGGATGATTCAACAAACTTGCTTAGAGACATACCAAGGTAGGTTAAAAGTTGTTCTTTAGAGTAATTTAAAAATACCTGTTCAGATTCATCAGAGTCTGATCCATCAGAGTCTGATCCCTCAGAGTCTGATTCTTCAAAGTCTCCATCAGCTGTAGCCATCAGAGCCACATTTGCTTCTTCATCATCACTGTTTGAGGATGTTTCCAGGTTCTTAAATGTTGCCATTAAGCTCTTCTGGAATTTCCTCTTGAAGCTCTCTCTCTTGCTACTGAACTTCTTGTTCTTGTCCTTTGATGATGCTTCAAGACACTCAGCAATGAAGTGTCCTGGTTTGTTACACTTAAAGCAGTTCTTCTCTTCTCTACTGGGAGTATTCCTTGAGCTATTTCCTTTGTGACTCTTGCTCATTCTTGCCCATTTTTGAAAGTTTCTGGTGAACAAGGCAAATTCCTCATCCTGTTCATCTTCTTGATCATCTGAAGAAGAATCCTCCTCAACCTCCAGAGTTTTAGCCTTGAATGCTTTTGAAGATTTCTTGGTTGACGTTAAGGCTACTGATATTTCCTTCTTCTTCTTCACTGCATCAGCATTCAATACCATCTCATGGCTCTTGAGATTGCTGATGAGTGATTCAAGAGTGATTTTCTCAAGATCCTTAGCTTCTTCAATAGCTGTGACCTTAGGTCTCCATTTGTCAGTCAAGCTGTTCAGGATCTTCTACACATGATCAGAGGTTGTATAGCTTTTCTTCAGAATCCTGATATTAGACACTAGAGTCTGAAATCTAGAAAACATGGTCTCAATGTCTTCCTCAGGTTTCATGGTAAAAAGCTCATACTGCTGAACCAGTAGTCTTGCTTTGACATTCTGAACTTGCCTATTACCATCATAGTTTGAGCAGAGAGAGTCATACATAGCTTTTGCTGTAGATCTATCCATTATTTGGTATATTCAACATGAGATATGGCTGACATCATGATTTGTTTGAATTTGTTGTGTTTGGCAAATATCTTGTTCTCAACAGACAATGCTCTCTTCTGAGCTAACGTAATCTTTCCATCAGGACCTATTCCATCAATAGGTACTCCTTCTTCTATCAGGTCCCAGAGCTCATCATCAATTCCATTGACGTAGTGGTAAATGTTATCTTTCCACCATTCAAATCTTAGAGCATCACCACTAAAAACTGGAACCTTTTTATTGCTGGAATCATGATTAGACACTAAAGAGGTAGAAGTCATGTTGTCGTAGTTGTATTGAACTTGAGAGAGATCTGAAGCAGTAGGTGTAGGTGTAGGTGTAGATGTGGATTCCCCAGACATACAGTGTTTTTCAAAGATCTTTTACTGTCTCACTGTGAAGTGATTAAAAAACAGAACCAGGCTCTGATACCAATTGAAGGTGAAAAACACAAGAAGGGGGTTGAACTGTGTTTTGAAAAATAATTCTTTTCTAGTAAACAGATTGTAACGTAGCGGATGAAAGAAGCTATTTAAAAAGCAAAACACAAATAACACAATGAGAGAGAGAAGAATGCACACACAGAAATTTTATACTGGTTCCTCTCACAAAACGAGAGTAGTCCAGTCCCCTTTTACTTCCAAGGGATTTCACTATAATCTCAAAGATTACAAACCTAATGCTCAAGCACACAAGCAAGAGACTTCTTTGCTCTAGGTCACACAAGACAAAGAGACTTCCTTGCTCAAATCACACAAGATAAGAGACTTCTTTGCTCAAGTCACACAAGACAAGAGACTTCCTTGCTCAAATCACACAAGAGAAGAGACTTCCTTGCTCAAGTCACACAAGACAAGAGACTTCACAAACTAACTTAATACACAGATTAAGTAGGACTGAAAGTTCTAAGCTAGACTCTCTAAACACTCAGTTCAGAGCCTACAATATCAAAAGATATTTTACTTAGATAGTTACACAAGAAAGAATGAAAACAGTTCACAGCTTGAATACAATTTAAGTCTTTCTCTGAGTTTGATAATCATCCAGTAGTCTTCTCTCTAGCAAAAAGTCTTCTATTTATACTCTAAGTATAAAGACGTTGAGAAAGGACCGTTGGTAGTACAATCTTCTTTTTGCTGATAAGACCGTTGTACTATTCCATTAGTTATGAGCTGTCTTTCTTCAGAGAGTGTCATTCAGAATCTGGTAATAACATTTCATTGATCTTCTGAATGATGTACGCAAACTTCAGACTGTGTTTCTCTCTTTGGCATCTGAGGACTTCTTCAGAGGCTCTGAAGCTTCTTGCTTCTCAGAGTCTTAACGCTTCAGACTGTGTCCCTCAGAGGCTCAATTGATGATCTAAGTGAATAAGATTTTTACTTTGTTCCTGCACACTAGATCATTCATTAGTAATACCAATTGTCCATTTAATACTTTGTTATCATCAAAACTTAGGGTGTTTTATAACTAAAACTCATTTTGTTCCAACATCGTAGTCCAGCAAAACTTCAAGTACATTTGGACTTGGGTAGCGAACGTTGGTACATAAAGTTGTTTGATAATATTCATAATCATGCGTTCTTGGATGAGAAGTACGAGGGTATGCTACCAGCACACATGAAGATGAGTGATTACGACAAATACCAAATGAAAACAATGAGGAAAGTTGGCATTCCAACGTCAGGTATTTATGGGTTTTTTGCTACACAGGCTGGTGGGTGTGAAAATTTAGGTTATTCAAGAAGAGATATGTACAACGAACAATTCAAGCACAGGGGAAGAAACAATTCTGATGCAGAGGATGCAATTGATTTCATTAAGGATGTGTGTGTTAGGGATGATATGATGTATTGGAGGCACACCATCAATGATAGAACCCTTCTGTTGAGGCAAAATCCCAATTTGATGTTTTAAAGATAACAAACCTGTTAATTATTTTTAAGTTTAATTCTAATCTTTTTGGTATCTAACAAGTGCTCTTGAGTGTTTTAATTAAGCTAGGAACAATTGAGTTTTTAGATCAAATATCATGTTTTTATTTTGTTAAAAACAAAAGCTTCAGGATTGGTCTCAGATTGATCTCTGAAACCTGCGCAACATCCATTTTCACACAATCAAATGCAAAATGACTTATGGATAAGTCAACCATGTACAAGACAAATGAACACTTTTATCTTGGGCTTAACTCACAAGATCTCCACAGTTTGAAAGTTCATTTAAGGTATGGAATATTTGGATGACTAGTAAAGTTACCACATTTACCAAATTCAAGGTTCAAGCATATGCACATGATCAAATGTCCAAAGAAACATTCCCAAATAATACTTGGACTGAATATTCATTAACCTTGGAGAATTTGACAGCACAACATGAACTTGAGTTGACTTGTACTTGTTTCGAATAAAGAAAGAACAATCTCCAATGTTGTTTCTCTTTCTCCTAAGGAGATTGTACTTGCAACAATACTTTATGGAACATCAAGTACAACTTCCAGCAGCTGATTCTATCCATTACAGCTGGCTATTACTTGCTCTAGCTTCTTTTCATCAAAGGGAAGAAGTTCATTCACGCCCAGAATTTGGAGAACGATCTCAGACCAATGCTGGAAAGAGAAAATACTCACTTGAAGTGACACTAGCTCACATACAGCTGGTCAAAGTTCATCCAAAAGCTGCACAACGGTTATACTTGCTTGATAAGCAACATACAGCAACATTACAACTCAACAACAGCTCATCACACGCTCCTCTTTCAAAAGTCAGAAGAAGAAACTTTGGAGATCAATCTCAGACTGATCAGTTTTCTTCAAAATACATGACCTGTCATTTTGCAGAGCAACTAGCCGTTATTTTCAAACTTCTAACGGATATACATCGTGGCCAAGACTCCCTGATCATCATTCATCTATATATAGAGGTCCTTGGCAACATTGAAGAGAAAGAGTTTTCACTACAACTGATACACCTAAAAATGTGCTATTTATTTAGTTAAATTACTATTATATTTCAATTATTTTTATTTTTATTTCGAACTTTTATATTATGAATCGTTACTAAATGCTCTTATTTTATAAACACAGTTGAAAATTTATTAAATTGAAGAAAGGAGCGAAAACGGACCAAAAAGACACAAAAAAGGGTTGCAAATAGCAACCCCACTACGTGACAAAACAAGCCCACGCCCGCCAGCCCATATTTAAAGTGTGATGGCATACGCCATCCAATGAGAGAAGAAGGTGGGGATTGCCACATGCTGCTTGGAGGAAAAGAAAGGATCCTGGCGCACGCCAGGGATCCAATGGTCCAGATTTTCTGCTGCTAAAGTCCCACATCGGGCATTTTTCAACTTTGTTGTTTATTATTTTAGTATAAATAGGTCCCTTTTCTCCTCTTACAAAACACACAACTTTGAACAACTGACTTGTAAAACGAGCACACTACTCGTATAGTCGGTTGGGGAGAGAGTACTCAGGCCTTTTGTGCGGGAACTCTTTCCTTAAAGTTGCAGTTTATTTTCTTTTGTACCGGCATTATACTTGGAGTTTATTCAGGTTCTTATTTTATTATTTTCTTGTTTTATTTTCCTTATTGCTTTTATTTATTTATGCTTTATTTATTTATTTGCTTTATGTTTTTATTTCCTGCTTATTTATTTATTTTGTCCTTAGTTTTAGTTTTAGTTTTAGTTATGTCTAGCTAATTTAATATTGCTAGGATGCGTAATTAGGAGCTAGTAGGAGTTCGGTAGTTAGTTCGCGCGCCCGCTTTTTAACGAGTTTTTCAAAAGCAGTTTTTATTTTAACGACTATAATTTGTCACGAGAGTGAGAATTAATTAAAGTAGGATCGAAACGACGAAAGCATGAGATTTCTACTAGATAGTAAAAACTGAACATTGATTCTGATTCGGAAGCACACCACTTAGGATTAGAGTTAATTAAATTATATTTGGTTTTCAAAAAGTACTTTATTAGCGGATGCGAGGACGAGAGTTAAGCATCACCTTTATAATCTATAACACTAGTCAAGATTTGCGAGAGCTGAGATTGGTGTTTTTAAATCAATATAGTTTCAAAAACTATTCTTTTTATCAAAGCGCGAATTAAGTATTGAACCCTACGAAGTGACTAAGAGCTCATCCTAGTAATATGCTTTATTAATCTTAAAACCCAAAAAATACTTTCTCTTATTTTATTAAAAAATCCAAAAAAATATTTTATAAACCCACTATTTTACTATTTAGCCTTAGATTTACAACGTAACATTAGATAACGGTAGGTCGACTATTGGTCTCTGTGGGATCGATAATCTTTTATAACTACACGCAACAAGGTTGTATACTTGCAGTCACGTTCTGGTTGCATCAACAAGTTCAACACTTGTTTTTTGTACAAGTTTTATCAAGAGCTCTTCTTTATCTCTCTCACTCAGATTTGTAATTCAATTATCTAGGATCAGAATATCCATTGAGTGTACTGAGAGTTTTTCATCCATCTTCAAAGCTTCTCAAAGTGTATTGAGTAAATAGGCTTTGATTATCAAATCTTCCATCATTGTAACATTGGCTCAAGTTAGTACGTAACTACTAATTGAGTGACACCTTCATAGTCAGTTTGGCTTAGGTAGATCAAGTCTGTAAGGCTTAGAAGAATTGTTGGTCTTGGATCTAGATCAAAGGAAGTGTAACTTGAGATCATTAGCATCTCTTAGTGGACAATCTCACAAGGAGTGTGGGGACTGGACTAGCCCGAGTTTTTGGGTGAACCAGGATAAATTGTTTGTGTGCATACTCTTCCCTTACTCTGATTTAATTTACGCAAACACTTATCACACAAATCACAAGTTATCTTTTCTATATATTGTCAGAGAGTGTTGGGAGAACGTTCTCCAGTCTGTAACACTTTTTGAATATTTGTTTTAACTAACAATCTAATAATATTCTTTAAGTATATTGTGTTTGATAATTTTTATAGGCAATATTTTAAAGGTTCACAATTCAAACCCCTCTTTCTTGTGAACAACTTTGCTACTTCACCTTCGTCATTTGTTTTGGTGTGATGGGATTAGCCGTATGAACTACTCAGTGTTTGGTGATGTATTGGCATTTGATGGGACATATAGAAATATTAGATATAATACACCTCTAGTTATTTTTTCTGGCGTAAACCATCATAATCAGAGTATCATATTCGGTAGTGCAATTGTCAGGGATGAAACTGAAGAAACTTATGTGTGGCTTTTGCATAATTTGGTTGAAGAAATGGAAGGAAAAGTACCGGTTTCTGTTATAGCTGATGGTGACTTGGCTATGTGTAATGTAATTAGAAGAGTGTTTCCACAAGCTCACGATCGTTTGTGTGGTTGGCATTTGATAAGAAATGCTTCCAGCAATATAAAAGATCTAAGATTTGTACAAAAGTTCAAACAATGTATGTTTGCTGATGTTGATATTCATGAGTTTAATTGTAAGTGGAAGGTGTTGGTGGCTGAATTTCGTTTGGAAGATAATAACTGGATTCACGATATGTATGAAAAGTGAAAAATGTGGTCAACCGCTCATATGCGTGGTAGCTTTTTTGCGGGATTTAGGACAACATCTAGGTGTGAAGGTCTTCATTCTGAATTTGGAAAATATGTCTCTGTTTTGTCAAATTTGGTTGATTTCATACAACATTTTTTCCGGTAGATGAATTACATGACGTATAGAGAGATAGAAGCTGATTATGCGTCTTCTTTTGGTGAAATTGTTCTACAAACTCGACACACATGCTGTCATACCCCAATTTTTGACCTAAGATCCCATCTCATGTCCATATGTCATGCATTTTTGTCCGGAATCTGTTTCGCTTTTTCAAACGAAATTTCGGCAGAGAGGTATTTTAAAATACCTCATTTTTTTGGTTTTTGGTCTGATTATCCTTGTGTCCATTTTATTTTATTTATTTTATTATCTTTTTATGCATTATCATTATTATTTTTATTATTATTATTATTATTATTATTATTATTATCACCATTTTCTTCTTTGTTTTTTTTATTATTTCATTTTTTCGTTTTTTATTTTTTTCTTTATTTTCTTTTTCTTTTTTTATCAAAAATTAAAAAAAGTCAAGGTCAAAATTTTGAATTTTGGGGTTCACGGATCTGTTCAGTCTGTCTTCTTCCCCAAACAGGGAGATTCCATTTCAACAATGGAAAGCATGTCTTTGCCCTTCCTCAATCATCCAAAACCCTAAAATTTTTTGGGTTATAAAACAGAGCAAAAATTTCTCAGAGAGGGGGACAGCCGCAGGAAAAACAACATCATCCAACCCTAATCTTTTTTTTAACAGAATACAAATCCAAATCCAGAGTCGGAGAACGAAACCCCCAAATCAAATCCAATCAAATCAGAATCATATACAATCAAAAAACCATCAAAGATCTTCATCTTTTTTTTCGTTTTTTCCAACAAAACAGAACTCAAAACAACCAAATCCAGGATCAAAAACCGAACCAAAAATCAAAAAAAGTACACATTTTTTTCATAAAAACAAAACAGAATCAAAAATAAAAACAAACCTCTTCCTTTTCCAAGTCGAAAACAAAAACGAAGGCAAGAAGAGAAGAAGGGAAAATATTTCCAGAATCACGAAATGTTGCTTTTTTTTCTCTCCCTTTCCTTTCTTTTTTTTGTTCGATCCGGTTTATAGGTAGTTATTTTGTTTATTTTGAGTTTAGATTTGGGTTTGGGAGTTGATTTTGTGTGGGTTTGATGTTAGAAGTTTTAAGAAAAAATGGAGTTTAGGTTGAGAGAGAGAAAAGGACCGAGAGAGAGGAAGAAGAAGGTACAGCGGCGGCCATGAGAGAAGAGAATGAAACAAATGAATTTTTTTTAGGGTGTTTGGGTATATATAGCTGGACCAATCATGTGTGCGCTGGTGCGTGGCCTTATGGTGCACCAGCGCACCTAGAACCGTCTGATCTGATCAAACGTCCCTAATTACTCCATCACAATCTCTTCTTGATCAAATATGGGACGTCTGATTAATCAGACGGCCCAGGTTTCGTTTTCCTTCTTTTGGACAAAAATGTTGCGCCCTTGGGCCTTATTGGGCTGAACCTAGTCCATTGTTTACTATCTACACCCCCTGTCTTGCTATTTGCACCCCTGCTTTTTTTATTTTTTTATTATTTTATTTATTTGTTCTATTGTATTTTTAATGTTCATTTGATTTATTTATTTGTGCATTATTTGCATATTGTATGCTATGTTTAAATTTCAAAACCGTCAAAAAAAGTATGCCATGTTATTTGTTTCGTTTATTATTGCTTAAATATAAAAAATGCAAAAAATATTATTGTGTGTTTTATTTTGTTCATGTCCAAAGGGAAAAGGGAAATTTTTCGTTAACCCCGTGTTACGATGTATTTTTCTTTGTGATTTTGCTTCGTACGCTATTTTTGACCTTGAAATAAAAATCATTTTTATTTAAATAAAAAAGAATGAAAAAGGAGTGGTTTGGCGGATGACTTTTCACTCTCCGGTGACTTCGAATTTCCTGCCGGATGGCTTGCGGTCCGAATAACCGACGTTCTAAAAATACAAATTTTTCTTAAAATAATAAAAAGCAAAAACATTCAAATGTTTTCAAAAAAAGAAATCTTTTATAATAAACCTCGACTTTCGTCGATAAACCTTTTTTCAAACTTTTTTTCAATAAACGGTCTAACACACTTAAGCATATTTAAATATTTTCACAAAGACTAAAAAATACAAAAACAATCCAAATCTTTTGCCGCTTGCCTTTTCAAATTCAAACTTTTTCTCAATAGAGTTTAGACGTGAGTCATCTCTAGTTGAAATTCATTTTCCCACGACATATGGCAGGAAAAAATATAAACTTTTCAGTATGTTCGTGGCGGATTTAAAAGGAGTTTAAACTTAAGATGACGACTCGTCTTTTCTCCTAAAATCAATCAAACAAATCACTTTACAAATTTTACCCCGAACTACGAGATTTTGATCCCTCGCGGGTACGTAGTGCAAAAGACCTTGTGTCTACCCAATTCAAAATTAATAAAACTTTTTTTCTTCTTTTCTTTTGAATATCCCAAAATTAATAAAAAAAAAAATTCTCTCATCGTTACCCAATCATTTATAAGCAAATTTTACAAGCAAAACATTTTAGCACAAAATATATATTTTACAAGAGGTTCCCGTAGAGTACTACGGATACATAGGATGCTAATACCTCCCCTTTGTATAACTAATCCCCGAACCTTAAATCTCTAAAAAAATTAATTATGGGTTTATTCGATCTTTTCCCCTTCCCTTGGATAAATTAAAGTTTGGTGGTGAATCATAATTCTTGAGAACCAAAGCTAACCAATAGCTTGGCGTCCGAAAATCACCGCGACACATGCCTAGAGAGGTCAGCTTCAAACCTGTATACAAGGGCGATTTTCAAGCTATTTAGACCTATGTTGGAGAGGTCGTGCCTATTAGAAGTCCCACATTGACTAGAGATATGGAAAAGATAACCTTTATAAAGTAGTGCAAACCTCAACTCTCAAGCTAGCTTTTGTGGTTGAGTATATGCCTCTTAAATTCTAATATGGTATCAGAGCCTATTCTAGATCCATTTGTTATTTGTTGTGGAGACCTCCCATGTTTGGGCCACCCATTGTTGTTGATTCCACGCACCAAGCCCAATAGTGCTGGGTGTGAGGGGTGAAGGTGTGAAAAACACAAGAAGGGTGGGGGGGGTGGTTGAGTTGTGTTTTTAGAAAATAAAAACTTTTTCAAGATATTGCTATCTATCAGAGTCTTTAGGCAGCGGAAAACTTAACACAATAAATCAAAGACACATAGAGAGATAGATAGAAATGAACACACATGATTTATACTGGTTCCCCTCACAAACCGAGAGTACCCCAGTCCCCTTGCACTTCCAAGGGATTTCACTATAATCACTTAAGATTATAATCCTAGTGCTCAAGCACACAAGCAAGAGTCTTCTAATGCTCAAGTTACAACTAACAAGAGACTTCTTACAAATTGCTCAAGTTACAAATAACAAAAGACTTCTCACAAATTGCTCAAGTTACAAGTAACAAGAGACTTATCAAAAACAAATAACTCACGCATGAGTATTTCTTAACTACTAAGATTTTCTAAGAATGAAGACACTTAACACAATAAGTGATTTACAAAAATTTCTTCAGAGGCTGATATAGTTTTGAACTTAATAATATCAAAAATTGCTTTTTGCTCAATCAGTTCATTAGTCACATATATTCAATCAAGGATATCTATTTATATGGAAGTAAATAGATACGTTGATTATATAATACCGTTGTAGATGGACAGCTGTAGGAATACAATTGTTTGAAGCATGAAATTGAATTTCTTATCCAAAAGAGGTAATTCAATTCCACTACTTCGTCTTTGTTCCTTTGCTCCACCATTTGGAGTAATAATAGTACAGTCAGTACAATACGCTCCTCCTTATAGATAATATTTTAAATTTAAACGTTGTGGAGAGTTATCCTTTAAGCTTGTGCTGTCATCTACCAAGGAATGTCCTAGATTTATCAAATCAGCGTAATCTGTTAGAAACAGAGTGTTCTTCAGGACTAAAAACTTTAGCTTCTGAAAGTCTTGAATCTTCAGCTTCTGATGGACTTCATAGTTCAGCTTCTGAAAGTCTTTAATCTTCAGCTTCTAATGGTCTTTAGAGTCTCTTTTCTTCAGAAAGCTTTTATACTAAATGAGTTCTGATGAAGTGTACTAAATTTCATAATAAACCTGCACACTTAATTAAAAACATTAGTACTACCAATTATCCATTTAATACTTTGTTATCATCAAAACCTTATGAGGGTGTTTTTCTATAAAAACTTATTTTGTTCCAACAAGGGGGTGTGTTAGAAGTCCCACATTGGCTAGAGATATGACAAAGATAGCCTTTATAAAGTAGTGCAAATCTTAACTCTTAAGCTAGCTTTTGTGGTTGAATATAGGCCTCTCAAATTCTAATAGTGTCGATGCAAAGTTGAAGTTGTTATGCAAAGTGGTTCAATTTTGGCATATATTGTTTACAAATATCCTAGACATGATATTCAATGGAGGGTGTTGTTTTGCCAAGAAAAGTTGATATTTGAATGTTCTTGCAAGAGATTTGAGACATTAGGCATTCCTTATGAACATGTGATTTCCCGTTTTAGTTTATTTGAACATTGTTTTATTGCCTGAATTTCTTGTACTTGAGAGATGGACGAAATGTGCTAAAGATGCAATAAATGCTAGTAATGCAAACAGTTCAAGTCACTAGGATCCTGCATTTATAACTACTTATGTTACATTTGTGGAGCGGTGTAAGCGGATGGTTAAAGCTACATTCAACTGTGGGAAACTTGAACATATTCGTAGCACCATTGAAATGGTTGAAAAACACACAACTGTGTTGGAAGCAATTGGAAGGGGTGAATCTGATGACATGCGTTCATTTAGACTGCAAATTGGAGGAAGTGTGGGTAATCCGCCACGTTATAGAAAAAAAGGTGGAGCAGCGGCATCTTCATCTCACATTGTAAATGAAAAAAAAAATACATTGCGCAAGTGTGGAATATGTTGAATAAAGGGTCACAATCGCACATCATGCCGTTTCCGTGCAGAGTCCAATGCAGAATCATAAACTCATTCGGAAAATAACAGTAACTATGTGGATAGTGAGTTTTTCGAAGATAACAATGATTGGAACTTGTCTATGGTACGTTTGATATTGGTTTTATTTCATTTTTGAAACAAAAGGATGTCAATATTATAATATAATTGTGATTTATTGCATCGTAGGATTTGAGTTAATTGTGGATATAGGTTAAACACTATCATGTATGCAATTAGTTAACTGTGTTAATTTGATTTATTATATATTACCAAGTATGTGATTTCTTTTATTATATATATTTTTAATGATAGAAATAATGCAGGTTCAAATGGAAATGTGTTTTGCCTAGTTTGAGAGATGTGATTCTGCTGGTAATGTTGTTCTGTTGTTGTGTTGCTGACGTTGTTTACATTATGATCAGACCAAGCTCTTCGATACGTATTATGTTATGTATCATGTTTAGGTTACAATGAGACCAAGATCTGTTTAGATTAATTTGAAACCAACGTTTGTTTAGATTATTCCTAACGAGCTTCCTAAAAAAAATATTTGTTGATTTTGTAGTTTTAAGTTTGATCTCTTGGCTAATGTGACAGGATGAATTATGTTATTATATGCGGTCTGTAATGTGGTATTGCATATTATTAGTTGTGGAACATTTTAGATTGGCTGCTACAAAATGGATAACTTGGATTGTGTTATTTTAAAAATCTTTTTGATTAAAAATCTTTTATATGGTAAGTGGGGTGGTTCAGCATTTTTAGACGGTATGTTTTGGCATATCCTACACCATCTTATATCTAATAGTATCTTTTTTTGATAAATTATATCTAATAGTATCTATTTGCTTTTAAAATAAAATAAAAAACAGCATAAGCAGTATTTTAATACGGCAAATAAAGTATTCGTGCGTTTCTTACTTATCATGTTCCGTAATAATTGGCAATTTCCGTAAAATAAAGGGAGAACATTCAGTTTAATTAAAAGGGTGCTTGTCTGATACCATTGCAATTAAGTCTTGAATTGTTCATTCAAAATCAAGATAACATTGCAATTACAAAAAAAAAGGCCTTAAACCACCGATGAAAAACAAGTTATGACAATAGATGCCAAACCGAAACAACATTTTCCATACACTATAATACATCAAACATCAAAAGAAACCTCAAAATTCTGATATTGTCACTTGAAACCATTAATCTTCGTCCAATTTAATTGGTTTGACATCTACCATTTTATTGAAAAAAGTCTCGGTCTTTCTGATAACTTCATCACGTAATGAATTATGATCTCCAAGCAATATGTTTGCGGCCGTAGTCATTCGAACCTCGTTTTCCTTCATCTACATTCAAGAAAATACATGTCAATCAATAAGTGATTTAAAATTCTAATAATATTTAATTGTGACGTTTAAACAACCTGCCGTGCCAACCAAAAAATCCGGATTAAAGTATTGCTCCATATCAAGCCAATGCAACATACAAATTCCTGAGCTGTCGCTATTTTGATTAAAATATAACAATAATTCAATGCCCATTAATTAAATACATAAATTTTGAATCACTATTTGTATGAAATAGAAGAAAAAAATTAAAAAAATTTGTCGAAAGGCTACCTATTTCCGGTATTGGGGATTCCTCTTGCCTCAACTATTTTATATTTATGGAAGCCAAAATCCTTGTTGTGAAAGACTTTTGAGTAGTTCGGATCAACCATCAAGTGATGTAGAAACGTTGCCTACAATAAAGTATTTTTTTATAATTAATAGTTCTATTCTAAGCACAACTAATTTACAAATAACTAAAAAAGAAAACATGATCATATTAATTATGTTACCTGATACAAAATTGTATAAAATGATGCTCTTGCAGAAAGCTACTTTATCTAAAATGCGCAACAAATGCTTCTATCTATGTGTGTTGAATCTGTAAACTATGGGTTCTCCTGTACTTCATATTGGAAATAGAATGAAATTTTATGTAAATCCTAAACACTTACATATATTCATTTCTCTATAATGATGTAAACCATGTCATCAGATTACACTAAATATTATGTCATAATTCAATATTTGTCTAAAAACTCAAATTCATTTGTAAAAAAATTAATCACTTAGCACACCACTTTTATGATATATATAATGCCTATATGCAGCACGTCCACCAGGGCAATAGGTATCTAGATGGTATATAACTTCGTTCTTCAAATGTACAATCATCAAAAACCAATGACCGTCTACACTTTTCAATGGAACATATATTTGCAATTCATTGATGTAAACAAGATTTAGCCACGAGAACTTTGACACAATTTATATTATTATAAAGGTGATTGATTAATATATACTTACAAAGTTGAGGTTTGGGAATGGTGGCATACAATTGAGACAATATTTTTCTCTAATTTTTGTTAATTGCATGCCAGACTCGAAATCAAACTATTAACATCAAAAGAAAAATTGTGTTATCATTTTATTGGACCAAACATACTAAACAAGATAAATTATTGGAGTTATGAAATTATTGAAGTGGTTAAGTTATGAGAAAAATACCACAAAGGATGGTGGAAGACACCACACTGCTTGTCTATCAATAAACTGTTGTTGGTCAACTTGAATACAAGTGATTCTCTCAGCCGCCAGTGTAATAACCTAACACATTATCATAAATTTCGTTTAAACAGTCTATATTTAATAAATTTAAGTAGCAATACTTTAATGATAAATTCAAAATCACTAATGACTCTAGGAGGGATAAGACATTGTAGATCAAACCTTGTAGCTTATGATTCCCCTGACACCACAAGTATTTCGGCCATCAACTTAGCATTAGATGTTTTCTGAAAAAGATAAGCACGCACTTGAGGTAACTACATCAGCAACTTCATCCACCATGTCCTTTTCGGAAAAACCACCTATGGAACTATTATGTTTGGCACCAATTGGAGTCAGATCTTCATTGAAACGTTGTTGTCCATTTACCTTTAATTTTACAATATTTTCTAAAGTCTCAATGGAGCCGCATGATGTCTTCAACCCAACAATTTCATCTGCAATTCCTTTTTTTAAGCAACAATAGATTAACAATAAAACACAACATACTTAGTTCCTATAATTTTCATACCACACAACAACTAAAACCTAAACTTTAAACACATGATTACAAGATTGTGATTACAAAGGATCACATGATAGTTAAGCTTATTAGTTATATATTTTAGAAAGGGTTTTTTTATTAGCAAAATTTATTAACACAACGAAAAGGACAATATTTTGGGTATGTATCTCTTTCTTTTGTAGTATAATAATAACATATTCTGAATTCGATGCTAACTTCCCACATGGCACGTTTTTTGTAATGTTTCTACATCATCTTTATCAGAATAAGAACATTTATCAGAAACTTAGTAACAACTCACACTACATGTAAATGTCCAATAGTGTTTGGATAATATGATAAAGAATTTCTACAATAAAACATGAAACTGTAGCAGCACGCAAACAGAACAGACAAATTAGCTCAAAAATATAACACAGCAGCATAGTATTTACCTTAAAATAATAGTCTTGTTTTTTCATCATTTCATAGAGCAGATATTTCAAGTTTGTTATTTCTTCTATAACAACTTCAAGGGTTAACTCTTTAGATATATGATCATCATCATTTTCTTTGTTTGCTACACAATCACTAAGTGTTTCATCCACTTTCATACTACTACCATTGATGAGAATTGCATTTTCAACTCCTATAACATTAATATCCTCCATTCCAATATAAGTGAAAGAGTTTTTGATAGATATAACAGTATTAGACTAAGAACATGTTTGGTTCTCCTATACCATCTACGGATTTTCTCTCAAGGGTTTAAGAGCGTTTAAAAAAGCATAAGAGGGTTTATTTGCGTATATTTGTGCAGTCATGTTCTGTTTTAGTTATTTTTAAAGATTTTTTTTTGAAATTATTATGATACTATGTATTAGTATGTATTAAATAATAATTTAATATATAAATATGTACGATAAAAGGTTGAACACCTTGGTACATATTTTATTTAAATATGTACAATATAGTTTCTCCGGCATTAATTATAATAAAATTTTCACTTTTTAGATTCATTGGAAAATTAATGCATCATGTCCATATTATAAACCAAATACATTAGTTTATAATTAAAATGTAGAAATTTACTTATAATTAAGGCAAGAGGAAGTACCGTCCAGGTGAACAATTTTAAGAAAGCTTAATAGCATATTTAGTCTCTTATCTTTATTTTATGTTTCAAGTTCGTTCTCTATGTTTTAAAAGTTTCAATTTTGTCTCTTATGTTACTTATGTCAACTTATGTTACATTTTTAGTTAATTTTGTCTAACTTTTTGTTACATTTTGAGTTAATTTTTTCGTTTTAAACTTTCACTTGACACCCTCCTAAATTATCCACGTATACAAATTTGTTAGTTACATCGATGATTTAAACCGAAATTTGACTAAAAGGACTAATTATATAATTAAACTTTTAAAAAAAAAACAAAGCAACATAAATGGTTACCGTAACTTTTATACTTGAATGTTGTAGCTATGAAGTGTATCAGCACCACCGATCAAATCCTAGTGCTGCTAATGCTATTATCCTCTCGACACGCAACCACGTTGATCAAATCCTACTACTGGTACTTGATAGTTGTTACTGTAACTCAGTCCAGATATGTACACCACCACGTCGACACGCAACCACGTCATTCAAACTTAACACTGCGACTGTTACTGTAACTCAGTCATGCAGATCTATCCCTTTTTTTTGTATTGAAATTTTTTATTCATCAAAATGTAGTGAATTTAAAAAAAAAAAGTGAAAAGTATATATTATTTTTTATTATCAATATCATGGCATATTAATAAATACTCCCTCCAGTCTTATACATAATCAAAAGTTAGTTACTTTTTTTTAGATTCATTAAAAAAATAATGTATCTAGTCCAAATTATAGATAGGATATATATCTTTTTCAATGGAAAACTAATGTATTTGGTCTATAATATGGACATATACATTAATTTATCAATGAATATAAAAAATGTAAATTTGCTTATAATTAGGACCGGAGGGAGTTGAAAAATACTTACTGTTTTACTTTTACTTGTTTGGATATTATTATTTTTGGTCAAAGAGAAACTTTGGTTTTTTTCTCGTATAATTTGGGTCAAAGAAAATGAGTTTTTTTTCTTTATAATTTGGGACGGATTGAGTATATGCATTCGTTATCAGCTCCTATGAGTATTCGCATCACAATCTTCATCCTCATAACAGTCTCATCCATCTACATGCCAAAACATAAATTAAAAAAAGAAAGAAAAAAAACTAAGTTAATAAAAATATATGAATGTCTGAGTATAATATAGATTTTTTTTTTTGAATAGGAGTATAGTATAGATAATTAAAACAATAACAATTGTGTTATTTACCCCACTAATTACTGGATTGTTAAAACAACTTTCACGTTGAAGCCACTCAGTTACCCATGGTCCAGAATTAGCACTATTTAACAATGTAAAAAAAAATATCATTTGGTTTATTATTTTGTTAATGAAACAAGTAAATAATTATTCATCTTTAATTAACCTGTTTTCGTAATTTGGAATCTGATGTGGCTCCAAAATTTCCCATTCTTGAAAGTCAGGAAATGTGCATAATGGTACGTCACCATTAAAAATAGATAGTGTGAGGAGAGAAAGAGTTTCAGCCTATATTGATGTTAAAATTAAAACAAAGATTAAAATTTAATATGTCAAATAGTTGAAATATATATAATAAATTGTTGTTTTTATTGATGTTGAATACGTACAATCGAATGCATCTTGTCGTGTCTCATATTAGTATCCAAATGATATATTGTTCTATCCTCTATGCGGATCATCATTAGGTACCAATGTTAATAATCATCATCTTCAATAGGAACATATATCTACATATAGAAAGTATATCTTAAATCATACAGTTTAGTTATATACTAGTAAAAAAAATTAATTTGTAAGAAAGTCATAGTAAGTTTACCATTTTGAGATTGCCAAAGTCTGGCATATAAGGGTCATGAAACAAAATCTCCAGCTTTTCTTTTGTAGCCTTGTTACTCACTTCCATCTAACAATATGCAATACAATTTTAACTTTAACTAAATTTCTACAAAAATGTCAAAAACAATATTTAACTATCAATAAATTTTAAGTTAAATTCTTATGGCAAAATACGGTGGCAAACACCAAATTTCTTACTTATATGTGTGCATTTGGTTCCAATTTATAGTCACAGTCATCATGCTTATTATCTAAATAAATAAAACCATAATGAGCTAATATCAACTTTAAAAATAAATTAATTAAGAAAATCGAAAATCATATTCTTGAATTCGTTACCCGGTCGCCAACCCAACCATCAGGCATCATGCATTCAAAATCATTGCGCAATCCCAAGCAATGTTCACCAACCTTAAAGATCATCGGACTACAAGAAAGTTGAAGCAAAAAAAATTAGTGTTAACAACTTGGCAAGCAAAAAATGGGCCCGTTTGTTTCAGATTTAAAAAAATAGATTTTTTCTTTGTAATTTTGAAAATGGATTTTGTAAAATCGTTTTTCAAAATATTACAAGTTTTTTTGTATTCATTTTTTCTAAATTTAAACACTAATTTTGACATCATATAACATAAATGTACATTATTGTAGTTCAAAACATAGTAAAAATCGCAATTTTTTCAAAAAGTTATATTTCAAAAATGATTTTTATGAAAATCTATTTGAAATAGCTTCAAAATTAAGTGATTTTTTGAAATTTTGATATGCAATTTTTTTTTCAATAAAATGATGAAATACCTAAAATAACATTTTAAGAATAATTATTCAAACAAAATTTTCATTTGAAGCTTTTATAAAAAAATTCTTTGTAAATTTTTTTATACAAAATTTTCTAAAACTACAAAATCTATTTTCAAAAAAATCCAAAACAAACGGGTCCAATGTGTGCCTCCATAATTTATTTTTTCAAACTAATCAACAACTTGTGCAGGTGAAATCCCACATTCTCAGGAAATAAATATAAACATAGAATTGCTTCTTCAGGCTTTAGGTACAACTTCTTAATTGGGGTGAACCTACATTTTTCATCTACAAACACAACAAACATATTATTATTTCTCTGTTAAGGTAAAAAAGTATAACAAAAAATTCCAAATATTTAAATGAAATGAATCCCAAAGGCATGTAGCTACCTTTGGCAAAGTGGCTTTTGTTAAGTCGAATTTGTAGGACTTGCAGCTTGATCCTGGTGTAAGAAGTTGAGTTTCCAATTTGTTTTTTTGTTTTGTAGGAGTATTTTTCCGCTTCAAACTTGATGGCGACGGAGTGAAGGACAATGTTTTTGCAATATTTGCATTTTCAATGGGACTACAAGCAAATGTTGTTTTCAAGGTTTCCTTCAACTCATTTTTTTTTTTAAGTCCACCAAAATAATCAGCATCTTTGTTTGTGTTGCATCCATTTGTTCAATTTTTTTACCAGCCTCTGAACAGATATTTATATAGCATCATATCAAACCAATATTTATTTTTCCCAACAAAAAAAGTATATTAAATTCAAATATATTGCTAGATATACATGATTCTCCTTGATGAGTTCTTGGATAAAGTTTTGGACATGCAATTCATTTTTTGGCTCTTCTGGTACAACAGAACGAGCTTTCGCAAACTGTGACCAAAACACGTATTTCTTTTAGGCGACACATAGGATGGAAAAAAATTCAAAATAAAACCACAAACAACATGCTGCAACCATGTTGATATAAACATACCGGTTGTTGAAGAGAATAGTCTATCTCTTGACTTCCCAAACTACCGTATTCCTTGTCAAAAGAAATCTTATACAATAAAAAAAACATCAACTATTTTTTTTTTACAGAAAAAAAATATGATTGAGTTGTTGTTTATAGTTATATTATGTTTCTTCGTGATTAGTTTTCATGCCGACATCTGGATTTCCATTCAAAGAAGTCATTCTATGAGATTAAAATTGTCAAACAAACCACTTAGTTTGTGTCATGGAAGAAGATGAATAGAAAACAATGAATTTTAACATCTTACCAAAGAAAAGTGGTGATGTTGAGTTTTGTGACGTTATGCTACATCAAGTAAATCTAACCACATAGGTTATAATAGATGTGAAGCCGGTGGGTTCCATAGTATCTATGTATATATTAGTATATTTTATTGTCTTCCTTCCTACTTTTTGAGGGTTGTACAGGGAAGTGTATCAATTTGTTGTTTTTATTTTCAAATAGTTAGTAAAACTGTGTAGAAAATATTTCAGGACTAATATTTAGTACCTATAAATAAATTTCTTTCAAATAATGAACTAAATTTTTTAGACTCCATGAGTGGAATTACTTACTCATGTACAACAACATGAAGGAATCAGATTTGGTGCAGTTACTGCGTCATGCAGTAATGCACCTGAGCCGTCCGATCAAGATCTGACAGATGTGATTTTTTCAGTATTTCTTCTTGTATATATAAATTGGGACGTCCGATCAGAAATCAACCGTGTGATTTATCTACGGCAGACGATCTGAATTCCAACATGCATGCACATTATTTTCCTTTTGTTTGCCAAAAGACAATAGTTGTATTTGACTTTTCATATCTGACTTTCAAAACAATTATTTTTACATTTTTATTGGACTTATTTTCAAAATATTATACTCCCTCCCTCCCAAAATATAAGCAAAAATAGGTCAAAGAAATTTGATATATTTGGTTCAAAATTTGGACCAAATATATTCACTTTGTTGACCAACTTTTACTTATATTTTGTAACGGAAGGAGTATAAAGTTAAATATTTCTTCACACATTTGTCAATGCAAATTAAGCTTCTGTTTTTGTTGTTTATTTGTGTCCCCAGTCTCGTAATTTCAGTACACGTGTAGTTGTACTTAGTAGTTAGTAGGACTTAAAATTTCATATACTGTAGGATGTTTTCATGTCTTAGTAGACTTAATGATGGTCAGCAAAACTAATGGCGGTAACTTATCCCGCCTGTTTAGTGTTTCAACCTTTTCGTTTATTAAATTGAATTTGGTGCGGATAGACTCTATATGGTAAAAATAGCGGATAATTTATAAGTTATTATTTAACTTATATAGAATAAATTAGCTGAATGAATTTATATTTTTTGGTAAAATTGGCAGTTGAAGTAGTTTATAAACACTCTTCTAACCTAAAAAATATATTATTAATTAATAATTATTTTTTTCAAGTAATATGTCTGGGGTAAAACCGGAAGAAAAAAGGATAACCTATAAGCTCATAAGATACTCAAATTAGTATTCGAAAAATAACTGACTATAAGCCGGCAAAAAAACTATAAGCGATCTTTTTGAAAATATGTTACCAAATATTCTCTATGTTTGATTTGCCTTATAAACGTATGACAATGAGCCGAACACTATTTTTGGATAGTCTGTATATTTCATTTTACCTCTAATCGAATGAGAAATGGTCTATCACAATTCTCGGGTAGTCCTTTACTACTATTTGATATAAAATTGTATGAGAATGGGTTGCAAACTATCCCCGAGCAGTCTTTTACTACTATTTAACCTAATATCGTATGAGAATGGTCATTTCATAAAAACTTGGTCTCTTGTGAGATAGTTATTACAATCGGAGTCCGGTCATCAAAATTCTCATTCTCATTCGTTTGTTTGTCCAATTATGTAATGAACGGTTGGATTGATAATGTTTGAAATCTCCGGTCAAAGTCTATAGTTTTAGTCAAACTTCATGGTCATTTCATAAAAACTAGGACTCCTGTGAGATAGTTATTACAATCGGAGTACGATAGTCAAAATTCTCATTCTTATTCGTTTGTCAGTCCAATTAGATGATATTGAATGGTCGAATTGAAAAAATTCAAAATCTTTGGTCAAAGTCGATAGCTTTAGTCAAACTTCGTGGCCATTTCGTAAAAATTAGGTCTCATATAAGACAGTTATTACAATTGGGGTTCAATCATCAAAAATATCATTCTCATTTGTTTGTAAGTCCAATTAGGTGATATTAAACAGTCAGATCGAAAAATTCAAAATCTCCGATCAGCATTCGTAGTTCTAGTCAAATTTCATGGTCATTTCATAAAACTATGTCTCCCATTAGACAGTTATTACATTCGAAGTCCGATCATCAAAATTCTCATTCTTATTCGTTTGTTAGTCTAATTACGTGATATTGCAGCGAGTCGTCACCATATCAATTTTTTAATTATTTATTTAAAAAATAAAATCAAAAATCCTTTTATACAATTTTTTTTGTATATGTCAACAAATGTTTTCTTTTTTTAATAAATAGAAAGATTAATTTTGTTTTTTTGCATACAAGGATTAATTAACGGAATTAAACATAGAAGGATTGATTTTTTTTTGTCAAAAGAAGAAAAAAACTGAACAAGTTTTTTTTTTTTTTTTATATTTCTTATCTGTCATGTCATTCAAGTAAAGTATTGGGAAGGTATCTAGCGTATATTTTATAATAATAATTATAATATCCATGTGAACTCTATTAAAAGAACATACAAATGAAAGTTCAAATTTATCCCTCCTAATACCATAATCATCCACTTGCCATTTTATTATTGTAACTAATTTTTTTTAACAAAATTATGTAATTAATTCACGAAACACTATTATAACAAATCTATTTAATTGTAAATGATACAAATTAATTTTTTTTTTGAATAATACAAATTAATATATATAGTTTACTAATAATATATTTAAATAAAAAAAATCTCTATAAATATCTCAAATTTTATTTTTAGTCCCTATAAAATATTTTAACAAGTTTCAGTCACTCAAATATTTTTCATCATATTTTTTCCTGCAGTCATGTTTAGTATATTTTATAATAATAATTATAATATCCTTGTGAACTTAGTTCAATTGGTAGGGATATCGCACTATATGTTCAGGAGCCCGGGAACGAACCCGAGACACTCCACTTATTCACCTTTAACGTGGATTTTCTAACCACTAGGCTACTTGACCAAAAAAAATTATAATAATAACAATAAATAGATGATATTAAATTATACAAAAAAAAAAGTTATCCTCACATTTGTACCAAATCCATATAAAACCACAAATTTGTTTAAATTAATAATTTCTTTAAAATAAGTAGTACAATATAATTTGATACAATGTTCGTCATTGATATATAAAAGAATTTGGATCTTCTCACGCTTCTATTCAGCATCAATCTCAACTATTCATTCATTTTTTTTTTTCTCTTTTCTAAACTATTTTTTTTCTATCTTTATGCATCACCAACCTTGGATGAGGAAAAAGAGAGAGGGTAGTACCAAAAGAGCATATGAGAGGATCCAAATTCTATATAAAATTAACAAGAGACTGAAGGTGTGGAAAACACATGAAGGGGGGTTGAATTGTGTTTTGACAAGTTAAAACTTTTTTTAAAAACTAGTTTGCAGCGGAATAAAGGTTAAAGTAAAACACAATCAAATTAACAATGAAAACAAAGAAAGAGACACAAGCAAATTTATACTGGTTCCTCCCACAAACGAGAGTAGTTCAGTCATCTTGTACTTCCAAGAGATTTCACTATAATCACACAAGATTATACAGATGCTCA
This sequence comes from Trifolium subterraneum, assembly GCA_951799995.1. NCBI lineage: Eukaryota > Viridiplantae > Streptophyta > Magnoliopsida > Fabales > Fabaceae > Trifolium > Trifolium subterraneum. The sequence goes on from OX637461.1 coordinate 36,045,187, forward strand.
AACACACAAGCAAGAGGTTATAACAATGCTCAAGCGTACAAGCAAAAGGCTTTAACAATGTTCAAGCACACAAGCAAAAAACTTCACAAAGTTTCTCAAACACACAAGCAAGAGACTTCAAATCTTATACAAGATAAGATAGAATAAAAAAAAATTTCACCTAAGGCTATAACTCTTTCAGACTAAACAAATACAAAGTATTAGAATTTCTCAAAGGTAAGGCTTTCAGAGTAAGAGTCTTGTGCGTGTGGTTTTCGTTGATAGCTTGAATATCAGTTGTATGCAGTTGTGTGTAATCGTTGTAGTTAAGTAGTCATTCCAGTCAAAGCAAGTCTTGTATTTATAGGCATATGAATTGTAGACGTTGAGTATGACCGTATAGAAGATAGAGATGTCAGTGCAATCTTTGCTGATATGGTAGTGAAGTTTTAACCTTATTCCAAAAGAGGTAAAAAGCTACCACTACTAGCTTCTTGGAGACCACAATGTTCGCATAAAAGAAGTAAACCTTCACACTTGTCTAGACACTCCTTCTTCATATGCATTGACTTGAAATTTTGTCACATTTAAATTTGAACGTTGAGGAGTGCAATACATGACAATAGTAGATTCTGAGCAGTGGCGGAGCTAGAAATTTTATGGAGTCTAGGCAAAATTTTAGTCTAACAAGTTTTTCCCTAACTTAACGCTTAAATATTCCAGTTTATCTCAATTTTGAATAAAAACAATCTCAATTTTGCCCTAAACTAACTCCTAAAAATCTAATTTTGCCCTAAACTGACCTTTAAAAATACCAATTTTTTTGCAAGAGCGTGGGCACTTGCCTAGGTTTGCCCTAATGTAGCTTCGCCCATGATTCTGAGAGAATATATTTAACATCTTCAAGCGCTTCTGAGTGTACACTATAGGTGCCTCTGATAACACAGTTATGGTCTCTGAGAGTCTTTGCGCTTCTGACTCCAGTCAGATCCTATCTTCTTCATGCTTCTGCATACTTATAACATGGAATTTTTAGTATTCCAATTATGCATTAATACTTTGTTGTCATCAAAACTTCATAAAGCTCTTGGGGTTTATCTTAAGAATCATCCTTGTTCCAACAGAGACATATATGTATCATTGATAATTACAAACAAATCATTGATAATTACAAACAAACACAATTTTTTACTATATACTCATCAATATTTTTTTTTAATATCTATTATACATGGGATTTAATATTGTTGATAAAAATTTAATTTAACTATTATACACGGGATAAATAAGTTGTTGCTAATGAAAAATTTAAAAATTTAAATTAACTATTACACACGGGAGAAATAAGTTGCTGCTAACGAAAAATTTAAATAGCTACTATACACCGGGAACAAATTTTTGCTGATGAAAAATTTAAATACCTACTATACATGGGGAACAAGTTGTTGCTGATAAAAAATTTAAGTAACTAATATATTAATTTTTTTAATTATACATAAACAAAAATAGTTTTTAATCAAATTTGTCAACTTTAGTTTTAGTAATTTATAATTCATATAAATACGCGATAAAATATGCAGGATATATATTTATCAATGATGCCTAATATAACTATAAGTCTGCACCATGTAGTAGGAACCTATTACTAACGAGTAATTTTATATAACGGTACTAATTTTGCACTATACAATATTCGCCTTATAATAAAAAAAATGCAGCAATGCCGCTATGTACTGGTATTATACAAAAATACCCAAACTTCTCAGCCAAAACACACAACAAATTAACATAAATTTATATCATTTAAAATGTTAATTCGGTGGGGTCCACGGTTTTGTTTTTATGCTAGACCAAATAAGTTATAAAAAATTAACAAGTTAACAATTCAAATTAATCTCAACCACTAGAATATTACTCCAATGGCTCACATTGAAACAAACAAACTTGTTTTATAATCTGTCCATGCTAAACCCCACCTTCTTTAATTCAGCGTTTTCCTTTTCTTAGTCATTTTCCTACTTCTATGCTACGTTGCCCAGGTACGGGCATGGTACCGGTACCCGATATGGATACCGATGTGAGGTATGATATTTTTAGAAAAACTAAGGTATTGATACGTCCGTAAATTTATTTATTTTTTAATATAATTATATAAATAAATTAATATAATTATATTGGTAAAACATATAATTAAGTATAAAAAATATCACACTTTAAAAGTAATTCAAATTGGTCAAAAATATTAAAATATCAAATTAAAAAGAAATTAACTCAAAATAAAAAATGGTTTCCCTCTCCATCATCATTAAAAAGAGTGGCCTCTAGTTCAGGTTCATCAGGAGAAAGATTAGGAACTTCAAGAATATTAGCTACATCAAATAAATTTCATCCATCTCTACCAATATCCCACCTTTTTATTGTTCCTTTATTAATTATAAGTATTATTATTTATCTTTCTCTAGAGAAGAAGAAAATTATAAATAAAAATTAAATCTTCAACTCTCTTTAGATGAATAAATCCAGCGACTACTTTGTTATTGGTTTTTAGCAATAGTTGCTATTTTTATGTTTTAAACAAATAAAAATACTTATCTCTTCCTATAAAAAGCAAATAAAAGAAAGGAAAAAAGTGATTTTTTTATTCGTGTACCACGCGCATACCACTGGCGTACCACGCGCGTACCCATTGAAAAAAAATGTAGGTATAATGTCGGTGCGTGCCGAAGACGTACAGTATGTACCCGGTACTCGATACATACCTGGTACTGAAAATTTTCCTCAATTGGATTACCCGTGCATCATAGCTCCCGTGTGAAGATTTACCCATGTCATGCCAATTCTCAATTTTTTTTCCTGATACTCCCTCCGTTCCAAATTATGTCACTTTGTCATTTTTGCGCATATTATACAATTAACCCTAGCCGTCACTACTTTTTCTCTTCTTCTTGATCCACGGGAGATGGGTAATTTAGGCTCAAATTAGGCCTAAAATCACCCCTCCAAATCGTTTTTCTTTCTATTTTGATTAAATAAGTGGATTTTTCACATATATTTAGTATTTTTTCCGTTTGTTTTTGTGATTTCATCACGTTGTTTGTTTTGATTTTCCCGTCTTGGTACGGAGTATTGTTGTCCCGTCTTAGTGCGGAGTATTGTTGTCTTTGTGCGGTGTTCATTTGTTTCAGGTTGAAGGATTAAGTTTGATCCAGTGCAGATCCAATCAATGACTTTTGTGTCTTCAACGCTACAAATCCGGAGGCATGGATATTCCAGTGACTTCAATATAGTCAAATATGTAGGCTTTTGCAATATGCCGTTTTATGCTATCAACACGGATTCTGTGAGTTTATTCGCAGATTCATACTTTTTGTTTTTAGCGACTTTGAATTTGTATTGCATTGATGTAATATTCTCAATTTGAATTAATGAATATCTTTTATTTAGTAAAAAAAAAAAATACACTTAATGTTGTATGGAAAAAAGGAATTATGAGTTAGTTTACAAAATTGTCCTTCATTAATTGAATGAGAAAGATAAATTGAAGAATTGAAATAAGAGAGAGTAATAAATAATTAAGGGTATAATAGGAAAAATAGTATTAAATATTTCATTGATATTGCAAAACGATATATAATTTAGCACAAATTTTTTCTTCGACATATAATTTGGAACGGACGGAGTATTATATATACTGATTATTTATTGATTATTATAGTTTGATTAATGATATTCAATCATTTTCTTGTGTAAGAAAGTCATCAAAAGTACCAACTTAATTAAAGAAACTATAGTATAGTATCTATTTCGTATTTACCGTTAAAACTATAGGTCCCACGATACTACACCACCCCACTTCTACTAGATTTGATTTAAAAAGAAGTTATACAAATCAATCACTATAAAAACTGCATCTTTCTCTAACGGCTACAACACCAAAAAATCTTCAACACAATCTAGTAGTAACTAACAACACAATCTTTTAATTCATGGATTCTTCCACTTCTACCCCTCATCATCACCACCGTTCATCGGAACGCCGTACCACAACCACATCGCCATCACCTCTATCTCTTCTCCGATCTCCAACTAACTGTCTTCCCCTTAGAGATCTTCTGCTCATGTCTCCTCCATCTTCGAGGAAATCCAAGCCGCGATTCGATGATGAGCTGCAGGAGTCACCCGGTGTTAGACGAAGGTGCAAGAGCCGAGGGGCGGCTCTATCTTCTCCGAGAAACTCTTCCCGGAGATCGAGGAGGCGTTTAGAGGTTGAGGTTAAGGAAGAGAAGGAGAATGTGTTGGTGGATGAAGTTGGAAAACTGAGGAAAAGAAAACACAAAAAGGATAGACTCAGTTTGGTACCTTTTCAATCACCAAGTATGTGGTGACTGTAATGAAATTTGATTATAGATTTTGTTTTTAAATGTGATAGAGAAAAGATATAAGCTAATTAGAGAAAATGCGTTTTCATAAACTTTCTTAAAATTCATTTTCAGAAACTTCTCTAATGTTTATTTTCTCAATTTGATTTTATGTTATTTTGAAGTAGAAATTGACATTAGATGTGTGTTAATTTGGTGTTTAGAAGCTGAAGAAGAGAATGAAGGTGATCTCGATCGCATTGGAATGTTGATCACTGAATTAATTATGTGGAAAGATGTATCAAAATCAAGCTTTTGGTTTGGTTTTGGATCTCTTTGTTTCTTATCTTCTTGCTTCACTAAAGGGTTCAATTTTAGGTCTGCAACTTTATTTTCTTTCTTTTTTATACTTGTGGCCCTTTCGAGTGAAAAATTCTGAGATGTTTGTGTGCTTATTATTGTTTCAGCATCTTCTCTACTATCTCACAATTGGCACTACTCTTTTTGGCTGTTTCGTTTTTCTCAAATTCTGTTTGTCAACAAAGGTATGGTTTTTTTGTTATGATTGTGTTGTTTTTCTTCTAAACTATGCTAGGATTAATGAATTTTCAATTTGTATGTGTTCAGAGGCCAAGTTAAGCAAAGGGGTTATGTAAAACTGAAAGAAGATGATATTTTACGTCTTGCGAAAGTGATTCTTCCTATGTTGAATTTTTCAATTTCAAAGGCTAAAGAGCTGTTCTCTGGAGAACCATCCATGACCCTGAAAGTAATCCCTGCAACCTTAGTTAATTTCCTGATTTTGTGCTAAAACAAACCTCTTTGTAGTGTTGGTTAAGTATGTATATTTTTCTGGTTGTTTCAGGTAGCTCCTTTGCTTCTACTAGGAGCTGAGTATGGACATTTTATTACAATTTGGAGGCTCAGTGCCATTGGTGAGACATTAGTATTACATATTATCGTTCATAGTGCGAATGTCGTTTATTTTTCATATCTTTGTTTTGACATAAATTGTTTTACATATTTATGAGCAGGATTTTTTGTCAGCTTCAGTGTACCAAAGCTTTATTCTTGCTATTCTGCTCAGATCAACCAGCGAGGTATAATTCCACCCATCGATTTAGCATCATTTGTAAGTCTATCCACATTTTTGTTATGTAATGATAAGGTTTTTCTTTATGTGCAGCCGAGTGCTTGAAATTGCGTTTGTTGGACACATGGAGTGCTTGCAGTTACAAGAAGATTGTTGTCGTGTCGGCACTTATTACCTTTTGGAATCTATCTTCTATAAAGACTCAAATCTGCACAGGTAAATTTCTGATGTGTCACCAGAAATGTATTAGTAGTCTTAGCTAACATTGGAAAATAGAAACCATTTTTGCATGATGAGATTTTAACACCCCAATTACACATTCCCTTGGTGGACAATGATCTTTAAGATATTTTTAGGATCTTAAACTGTGGACACATTAAATTTACATGTGCATGTTGCAACTTTCTGATAGTTGATACTTATGTAATTTTCCTTGCAGCATTTTTACTGCTTGTAATATTCAGATATTTTCGACAAAATGTTACGCAACAAGTAGAAGAGGGAGAAGTACAAGCAGAAGACAAGGAACAACAGCAGGCATTGTTGGCTGCAGAACCAGAGGAAGAGGAACCACAGCAGGCACTACTAGTGGTTGCAGAACAGCGGTGCCAGCAGTAGGAGTTCATTCAGCCATTCCATTGACACTTAACACGAATATATATCTTACATCCAGAGATGAGACATTTCTTTGTAGTCTGGTAAAAAGAAAAAATAATTGCTCAAGGTCTAGAATCAAAAAGCATTTTACGTAGTCGCCGTAGTTGGCTTATTGCACAAACTGATTGAAGTTAATGCATAGTATATTCATTCAATTCATGACACTTACCACATATTTGTATCTAGCAGCCATACATAGGCCATTTCTTTGTAATAGTTATTTTAAAATAAAAAAATGCGTTCAATTTAAGCTTTGTTTTTAATATAATGTTCAAGCAATCAAAAGGAATCAAATTCTCATCACACTGAGAAATTTTGTATGTGCTTTTCTGATTGATGAGAATACAAAAACTTTATTTTTGATAACTAGAATACAAAGTACTTTGGCAGAGAGGTGTCCTCCATCAATTTCTATCAATGACAAGATTGCAAGTGACTCAAAATTATGTACAACAGCATATAGATAACAGGCTCAATAGAGAAAGAGCATAATTATGTTAAATGAACCATACTAAATGCTGGAACTTTATGAATTCCAGACTCGACGATTTCTTTCCTCAGATCAGCAGCATGATCCCATCGTTCTTTCTCAGCATTCATGCTAGACAATAACAAGTATTGGCCACATTGTTGCGTCTGCAATTTAAGCATCTTCTTCCCTATTTCTTCTCCAAGTTCAATAGCTCCATGAATCCTACATGCACCCAAAAAGGCGCCCAATACAGATTCATCAGGCTGAAAAGGCATATTTCTTATGATGTCAGCTGCTTCCTGTATATGACCAGCTCTTCCCAAAAGATCAACCACACATCCATAGTGCTCCATTATTGGCACTACTTGAAACTCGCTCGACATTGATCCAAACAACTTCAATCCTTCCCTAATGAATCCTCCACGAGAACATGCCGTAAGAACTGCCACAAAGGTAATGCTATTTGGTTTTAACCCTTGAAGCTTCTTCATCTTTTCAAACAAGTCCAGAGCCTCCTTCTCTCTACCATTGGAAGCCAGTGAAGAAATCATTGCATTCCAAGTGCAGACCTCTCTCACAACCATTACTCTAAAAACATTCACAGCATAGTTCAAACACCCCATTTTTCCATAAAGATTTATCAACGAAGTTCCCACAAAAACTCCCAAGTCAACCCCTTTCACCACTATGTAACCGTGAACTTGTCTTCCAAAATCAAGAGCAGCTTTCCCTTCTAAATTAGCACATGAGGAGAGCACACTAACATAAGTAGCCTCATTCGGTTTCACCAAACAATTCACAACATCATTATGAGTCATCATCATCCCGAAAAACCGAATAGCAGCATAAAACTCCCCATTCACAACAAAACCATTCACCATAGTTGTCCACGAAACAACATCCCGGTAACACATCCGTCGAAAAAGCTTCAAAGCGCCTTCCATGTTACCATTCATTGAAAAAGCATTGATCATTGCATTAGAAGCAACAATACAAAAGTGAGGAACTTCCTCAAACACCTTCTGTGCACAAAAAAGGCGGCTATTTCTCGCATAAACTACAAGAAGAGTAGTGAGTACAAAAGGGTCAGACAAGATACCACGTTTGAGTGCTTGACCATGAATTGGTGTGACAACAGAAGCATGTGATGATTTAAGGAGAGGAGGGAAAGTGTGAGTGTTGGGTGAGATTTGGTTTGAAAGCATTTGAGTAAAAATGTCAAGAACCTTTTTGTGGTTGTGAACATGATAGGCTCTTATGATAGCATTGTAGAGTAGTGTTGGCATCCATTTGTTATCATTTGGTTTGTGAAAATTGAGGTAACCATTGGTGATTACCAGAGAATGAATTTGCGTCATTTGTTTTTGGTGTTTCATGCAACGTTGTGCAAGTTGCAACAAACACTCACATGAATAACTCATAACAACACTAACAGTAATAACTAACAAACTAACACCTGAACTGAATGAAACTGAAAACAACAAAAACTAATCAAAACCTTTGTTTTTTGCTTTTTGTTCTATCTATAGGTGAAAAATGAATAAAGTAAAACTTTGAGAAAGAGAAAAAAGAAAATGCCGATGAATATTGTCACTGATTTGGAAGACCCAATTGAGGAATTGAAGAAAGATTGTTGCTAATGGTTTATAATTGTTTACTGAAACCAGGAAAATTCGATTTTTATATTTTATATTTTGAAAAAATTTATTTTTATTTGGAATTTATAAAAGGTAAAAATTGGGTATGAAACGCTGCGTTTTCACTTTATATTTGTTTGAGACTCACACCACATTTTAAGGTTAAGATTTAAGAGCGAAAAAATCGTGAGAGAATGGACGCGATTGGATTTGGGAATGGGTTTTACGCATTCTGGAAGTGGAATTCGTCGCCGGATTCTCGACGGCGTCGTATTCGTGCCAATTCGACTTCGCCTGGTTCTGTCGTCGGAGGTGGTTACCAGTTTCCGGTGAAGCAGGCGATAACCGCCGCATCGCTGGCTCTTACTGGCGACACGATTGCACAGGTCAGTAACCGTTGGAGTAAAGCCAAAGAGAGTGGTGAAAATGGTTCTCAGGTAAGTGTTATGTTACTGTTAGATGAGATTTATCAGAAGAGAAAAAATGAATTTTTAGTTTGTAGTTTTATGATTTGTTTTTGTAATATTGGATTAATTTTATGTGAAATTAGTGTAATACGTTGCTTCTTTGGATGTAAAATAAGGTTCAGCTGAAAATAGTTTCTAGAAGGTTCAGCTGAAATGTGTTTTCTTTGAAAAAATAAGGTTGTTGTATTTAGGTGTATCCATCTATGTTTTTTTGTGGTCCGTTGGTAAACACCATTAAAACTCACACACATAACCCTAAGGTCTTGAGTTTGAATCCGAGTGAAAGAGTTTAACCTAGCAATATTTGCATTGTCCTTATGGACGTATCCATCTATGTTTAGTTCAATGTAAAGTATACTGTTTTATTGTTGTTATTTTTACTTGTGCACTTTGGAAACAATTGTTTTCTTCACATGTGTTGAAACCAATGTTATCAAATATAGTGGCAGCTATAGGGGTGCGGTGACTATATATATATATATAGTAGCAGAAATTGCTATTGTATCAAACCTTCGACGAAATCATTTTGTACTTTATAGGCAATGGCATTTACTAAATAAGTGATTATGTTTGTTTTCACAGTTTGAAGCTTGACCCTCTTAAAATTCCTTTAGTGTCTTTTTTAACTGACCAACTGAACTACCTACTACTTGGGATGCATTTTTTTATCTATAATATGTTACTGAGCTGATTTGTTTCTGGACATAAACAGCAGCATTATAGAGTAGTTTTAGGTTTTGGTCATACTGAGAGAATGAATGAGAGCTGTTTTTTTTTTTTTGTTATTAACCAAAAAGGTTTCCTTTAGGATGTATTGTCGAAGCTCCTTTCAGAACACGATTTGCTACGTGCTTTGCGAATGACTTCCTATGGATTTCTTTTCTATGGCCCTGGTTCTTATGCTTGGTACCAGTTGCTTGACCATTGTCTCCCAAAACAAAATGTCCAGAACCTAATGCTAAAGGTATTATGCTTCTTCATCTATAAGTTATATACTTCGATTTATAGATGCATGCAGCAATTAAGGATACTGACGGCTTCTAATTTGTCTCTCTTTTCTCTCGTTCATTTTGACAGGTTTTACTAAACCAGATTGTATTGGGTCCATGTGTCATTGCTGTTGTCTTTGCATGGAACAATTTATGGCAACAGAAGCTCTCTGAGCTTCCGGAAAAATACAAAAGAGATGCACTTCCAACTTTACTATATGGTACAAACCTCATTGCCTAATTGTTATTCTGACTTACTGATGCATGTTTGATATTTCTCATGCCTTTCTGTGTAATTTGTTTATGCAGGATTTAGATTCTGGATCCCTGTCAGTGTATTAAATTTCTGGTACGCATGTTCACATATGTCAATTTGATATTCTATTTATGTTTATCATTTCCACGCTTTTATCAAGTTTCAGTAAGTTGTGCCTTTGGAATTTCACATACTTTATATACCATCAATTGTTCTCCTAATTATCTAGTTATTTCACTTGAATTGTTTAGATCATGATGAGTATTACCTTCCTTGACTATTTTCATGTCATCTTTATAGGGTGGTGCCTCTTCCAGCTCGAGTGGCTTTCATGTCAATGGGTTCAATATTTTGGAATTTTTACCTATCATCAACTATGAACAAGTAAAATGCATGCAGACTCTACAAGTAATTTGCATTGTTTAAATTTTTTACAATGAGGTATATTATCTATGTGAGATTATTTTACACCTTTTTGATTTGCTTGTTTATACTTATACTTGAGCTATAACATCAACCCTTATCCTGTATTTTTGCAGATTAATTAACATTCTAGTTCTCTGCAAAAGATTTTACACTCTGAAAGCTGTCGGCACTGAAGAACGGCTATGCTCTTTCTTCACTGCAGACAAATGTAAAATCAAACTCTCTTTTATATAAAAGATGATTGTGTAGGTGCTAGCTTTCCAATTAGGAATTATATTTGGGATAATGAGTACATTCTTATGGATGATTGTTGAATCTGATCATTAAAAGATCATAATAATGTGCTCGGAGACAGTTTTTAGGCATCACCATTGGAATGTTCTTCAGTATATTACAATACTTGTTGAAATTTTCACTATTGTTCCGATGTAGCACATTGCATGTGTTTAAAAAAGGGGAGCCCCTGGGGCCAATTTTTCCCCTTTTGTTTAGTAATGTAATCGAGCATTTTGTAACCAATTACTTGATTCAGAAAAGAATTTTCATCGAATGTAATTGTCTAAAATTATACTAGTTGATTACTTAGTTTGCAGAAATCAAATTTCCAATATTAAAATTTTCATTTACTTCTAATCCAATCTTAAATGTATTTCGTAATACTCCTATCTAAAATTCTAAATGCATGATATATATCATTCAATCTTCACTCAAAAATGAGTGTCTTATGTTGAGGGGTGTATGAAGTCCCTCCAATTTTCCAAAGTTCTCAGGCAGTAAGTCAAAAGACCCATAAGTGAAGTAGAGCTTGTAGTCGATTAATCCCAAAATGCCAAAAGCAAGTGAATCTAGAACACATCAAAATTGAATTTGAATTGAAATGAACTTAATAAAAGTCGAGTGCAATGCAGCTATTGTTGAAATATGATCCTTTAGCTTTGCTTTCATAAGTAGAATTATGCTTTTTCACAATCAACGGGGGTGCCATTTTTCATACACTAGTCTAGTTTATTCAATTCGTTATATTATATAATTAGTCATTAGTCATGTGTTCTAAAACACGTATTCAGTGTCATAGTGTGAACTTGAAAATGAAGATACATTGTTGTATCCATGTGTATTATTGTTAGATTTCTAAACGAATGTGGCTATGTTAAAGCGACTAGATCATTTGGTTGAAAGAGGCATTGGCTTGAGAGGAAGTACAAATTGTTTCGCAAAGTTATTGAATAAATTAATCCTGAAAGCAACTTCGTGTTTAAGTTGTTTAATACATGTGCCAAATTACCTTTTATATGATAGTATGATAAAATCTGATTAGTACAAACATAATCCTCAAGCATATATAGAGATAATGTTACAAAAACCCTTCCAAGGAAACTTCCCAATATTCTGAGAATGGGTGGCAAGCCGTCTTCTTTTATACCAACGGCAGATACAAATTATGGCAATGAAAGTGAAAAACATGATTCTGAAAGCCAAAGCTGATTTTAGGGCATATCACAGACCTATACAAGCAAAACATTGAATCAGAACTTGAAATGATAATCCTACATTTTTAAAAGTTCAAGCATGCAAGGTTCAGATTACATCAACTACAAGGAAAAAAAAGTACAACTTTGGTAACCACCACTAAATATCGTGCATAATCGTTTTGGGATTCTGTAGTTATCACATCATGACTCATCTCCTGCTGAAAATAGAAAAAGTAATGGAGAACACATTATAGACTGCCTAGTATACAAAAAAGATAATTGTCCTAAGATAAACAAAGTTTCCATGTTAATAAAAAGTGCTCTACTGAACAAAAGTCCTCCTACAGAATGTCAGTATGAGAATCTAGTCCGCTAAGAGCACACAGTGAACTCGTTACACTGTACGTATGATGCAAGCAAATCAGGAAATATATTTCAGCACAGCAATATGGTCACTGTTCTTTTCCAATAATTGTTCTCAAGATGCATAAAACACTGGATAATATGATTCAGAGAGAAAGATAAAGTGATGATAAGTTAACCCACACTGTAAATTAAGAAATATTATGCATAACAACAAACAAATTCAGGAGCACACAACTGGCTCTAAACACCCAAATAATGTCAAATAATTAGTTACAGAGAATTTATTTCTAGTATCAACATAATCTTTTATTTAAAGCTCAACAAATCACAGGAAGTTTCAGCATCCACTTTTGCTTCCTGATCTTCAAATAGTCTGCATTAGGCCTACAAGCAAAAAGAATGTGTATGGTCTCACTAAATGATTTTGGGTTTGTTATTTTTAGGAAGGGGGTTGAAGCGACAAGCGAAGTAGGGAATAAACTAATCCATGAATCATTGGTAAAGGATTAGCAGAATTATAGAAAAATATTGTCAAGGCTCAAATCGACAAACTGTCTTGTGCCTACGACTATGGTGATACTAGACTATGTATGCATCTAAGTGCACCATCACCATATATTAAATCTCATAGTCACAACAACTGAAAGAAAACATACCCGAAAAATTAATTGTAGAAAGAACATCAATGAATCCTAGAGATGCTTAGCTACCTAATTGAAAATTAAACCAATGGTCAGGAAATCAATACAAAGGCAAACTAGCATGCCCAGAGAGAATGGGCACACAGCGCGGTTTTTTTCAAGCCTAATTCTACCACTTTTTACTACATAAAACCGCATAAAATTTTGTCGACAAAAAAAAAAAAAAAAACGGCATAACATTTTCTAAATCCCATTCTGAGAAATCTTAACATTAAATATGTCAAGTAACATGAAAATGAATAAGATTCAACTCATTTAAGTTAGGAGTGAACTTTAAAGTAAAAAAGTTCGCATAGCATTTGTTGATCAACCAATTGATATTATCATGATAAAATAGACACACACATTTAAATGAGTCTCATGCTACAAAGTAGTCAAATCCAAAAGAATAATCAATTATAAATAATTCATTCTTGTTTGTGCAGAATCAACGTTTGAATTTACCCGGTTAGCTAGAAGGTTCCTATCGCTACCTAAGGTTCAACCAACCGTTGGTTTGCTTTAATCAACAATGCTACTAAACCGAAATTGCATATTAACACATTGAATTTTCAAAAAAATTCATAAATTTGATTGAAAATACCTTCTGAAAGCCAAGCGTAGTTGCGGTTAGAAAGCGAAAGCATGGAAGTCATGAGTGCAGAAGCAGTAACAGTGTGGTAAGGCATCATTGATTCCACGCAAAAACTCAATTCAACGGGTGACCTAATCACAAAGATAAAAATTATCGATAGCGAATTTGGAAAATGAAAACAATGTGTGGATAGGTTTATCGATTGTTACCTGAAAATGGACTGTGATGGCGAGAGAGGTTTATTGGAGGCCATGCGGAATGGAGAACGAGCTGGTTTAGCTTCCGAGGCAACACGAAACGCTGATCTAGTTGAAGAACATGATCGGAATATTGATCTAGCGGCGGTGGAGGCCATTTTCGTGATCGGAATTGTTGAGATAAGTGTAGGGTTTTTTGCTTTGGTTTTGCAGAGTCCAAAACCCTGATTGAAGAAGAAACTGGTCTGTGTATCTGTTTCTTGCCAGTTGGGCTTGGGGCACTATGATCCAAACTTCAATTTCGTTTGGAGTCCACTTCATAACTCTAAAAAAGAGATTCTTTTTGCGCCTCCGAGTTTTCTCACACGGCCTCTGAAATTACCGAAATACATCTTCCGGTGTTTAACTAGTTGACACCCTCTATACATGAAGTTTTTAGGATTTTATACCGTCAACTTCTTAAGTAGAGAACCGAGTTCACTACTTAACTAGTTGACATCCATATACATAAAATTTTCAAAATTTTATAATATTCTCTACTTGCGTTAACTACTTAACTAGCAAGCACCTCATATACCTAAATTTTTCAAGATTTTACATGTCAACATTCCTCTTTTTTTTTTTTTAAGCTACATATCATCCTTCTAGAAAGTGCATAAAACATGTTTTTACTAAGACAATTTTATATTCTTAAGTTATTTACGCTTTTTTAGATATTGGTCTTCCTCAAGATTTTTGAGCTAATGTGACGGCAGACATTGCAGCAATATTTGAAGGAACGTCAATATTGGACGTTGATGACTATTTTGCAAGTGTACAAAATTGTTCAAGTAATAAAGTAAGCAAGCAAGTAAGATCGTTTCCATAGAGATTGTGAAGTTCAAAAATTCAATTAAAATAGTTAGGAAGAAAGATAAGATGGGAGGTTTTCAGATTGATTGTATGTGTGGTAATAATAATAATATAGACAATTGAAACCAGAAGAGAATAATATAGTTAAGTTGATTCGAATCCCTTTCCTTTTCTACTTCGTGATCACAATTCATTATTATTCAAGACGAATTAACCCTTAGATAGTCGTAATCAGTCTCGTGAATTACCTCCTATTCACTAATAACACCCCCGAATCCCTTAGATGAGTAGTAAAGTATGAAAGCATTAAAGATGTACGTTAGTTAAAAGTCACCACGTCAAGTTAAATATCTCTTTTAACTATGTTCGTATGATAATTACCATCTTTTGAATACAAAAAACAATCGATATCTATAGCTCAATTTCACAAATACGTATACTAATGAAAAATATTAAACACTGATAATTAAATGAATAATAATGATTCACTTTGTACAACAATTCTTTTTGAGAAATAAATTTCTCAAATTCATTTTTGGAATTGGGAGTTGGGAGGGAGACGTCACAGACCATAGCGAGGATAGAGGAAATCTGGGAACTCCCTAATCAATTGCTTGTTGTCTTTTATTTGCTTTATCACATTTACTTTCATATTTTATGTTGGAATTGCATCAAACACTTATTATTCATAGTTGTGTGAATTATTGTACGCAATGTGTTTGTAAAAATACCGAAGTGTGAATTTGTTTGAAAAACTCACAACTATTAAATACCAATTGTTCGATAAAACTACCACACTAGTTTACCTCTAAACACTTGTCTGTAAACTATCTTATCAAGCACATTGCGTTAATCAACTTAATACATTGATCGTACAATTGATTAATCTCATCTTGAAATTAATCAATTGAACTTTAGCTATCTTATCCATATCGAATTTTCCATTTTCTATTTATCCGCATTATCTTTCTTTCCAATATAGTTCGAGTTAAACTTTGATCTAGTACCACTTCCACATAGCAACTCAATTTTTGAAAAGCAATAAAAATTGTAAATCAACTTATTCACCCCCCTCTAAGTCATAACCATAAAGACTAACATGTGGTATCAAACTCCAGTTTATTTACTAAAGCTATAGAAATTGTCACCCAAACCTAGGGGGATTATCTCAATCGTCTGATAATTGCATTTGTAGGAATTCATGACTGGATAACAACAAAAGAATCCTGTTGGGTTACAAATATCCATCATGATTGAGTTTGTTGTTATAAGTAACATTTTCCCTAAACAAAATGATAAAAACAATTACATGTACTTGTAAAACCTACCCACATTGTCTGCATGGCCATCTTTCAAATTAATTGACACCGCAATAATACATCAAATACAAATTAAAAAATATGCTCATAGGACAGATATTAAAAAGGAATAATTTAAAATAATTCCTTTTACATTTTGACAGTATTTCAAAAAATAACTAAACACTGTTCATGCACAATGAAATGAGAAAAACATCATTAAGGTCCTCACTCTTCTCTATAATCCGGGTTCTCCTTCAGAATCACGAAACCTTCAAGAATTGGCGATAGGGGAATATATCTGCAGAAAAACAACAATTAGTATTAAAAAGACAACAAAAGCTCGTTTGAAAATTTCACAAGGAAATAGTATGTTACTTTTCTGTGGCTAGCTCTGCTCTATCCCCAGCAGCCAGGAGTACAGGGGTGGAGTGGGTCTGAAAGCCGGTGATTGTCTTAGGACGACCAGCCTGTCCAACAACATCCACTGCTTGGCCAACCCGAACCGGCACCGATAAAGGTTTCAAATTCTCGTCCACTGTCAACAACATTCTTGGCTGTTGCAACGGAAAATAAGTAAGACTAGGTTCAAATGGGGAGCGAAAGAGGAGATGAAACTCATACAAACCTGCATTGCCAAAACGAGAAAGTATAGAACATAATGATACTTTCCCAACACGATAGCTTTCATATCAAGGCATGCATGCAACATAGTAATTAGTCCTGCAAGTGCTGTCCTATAAAAATTGAAAGAAGAGTAATGTCGATTAGAAATTATTACAACAAAATAGTAGGCCATTTGAATTCACTACGTCAATTAGCTTGCTATCGACAACAAAAAGGTTTAATTAAGAGACAGAAGCAGATGGGCAAATAAAAATTTACTTACGGTGACAGTAAGAAGCGATCAGAATGATAGGGATTAAGGGTTAATAGTCCCTTTCCCAAATGGACAAGGCCTTGGGCAATCCTTACCTATAGTGTATAAAAGAAAATCAGAGAACTTTGAAACAATGAAACAACTGGAATTAGAAAATAAGGACAACTTAGTTAAAACATACACAAAACAGAAGGCTGGTATCTTTATAATAATAGCTCGAAAGATTGCGCAGCATGCCAGCAATTCGAGCATTGTTTGTTCCAGCGCCTATTAGACCTAAGGAGATAACTGCTGCCTGTACCATACAAATTACAAAATGTGTTTTAACTTACAAACAAGAATCAAACATAGACCAAAGTTATTTAAGAGGCTCTACCGTCTTACCATTGCTACTTCTGAATCAGTATCATGGCTTAGCCGGCTCAAGGTATCCATAACATTGACCTATGATGATCAATTAAAGGTTTAGCAAATTAAACAACCACAATATCTTTGCTTGTGATAACAAATTTACAACAGATGTTTACCATCTGTCATCTTTTCAGAACAAGGTCATAGTGTGTTCCACACTATTAAGTAATAATAATACCGAAGTGATAAAATGCAAGGGTGCAAACCTATTTATTACCTTTGGATTTGATATGCACAATAGACCAAGTGCCAGAGGAACTGCTCGGCGAATATTCTGCTCTCCATATTGTAGCAGATGTTCTAACGATCGAATGGCCATCTCAAGACCTAATTCTTCTGCCATGGCCACCATAGCAATGCCAAGCACTGCAGGACCTTGGTGCATTTCACCTTTGTCCAAATGCTGTGAACAATGACCCAAAAGATTTTGGACCTGCATGAAAAAAGCACCAGGAATTATAAACATAAGGCTGCAGCAGAAATCTCATTAAAAAATTATGTAAGTGCTTCACATTATAAGAGTACCTTCAGAACATTCCCAGTTCCAGCATAGGCACATGATAGAAGTGTCATGTCACAATACTTTCTAATTTTTTCATTAAAAGTCTTTGAAACTTCTGCAGTTGCCTCCACATTTTCCTGTTGTTACATAGCATAATATGGAGTTAATACTACACTATAATGACTTTGATCCAACCTAATAGCAAAACCCCTACTAACTGTTTTCAGAAATTAAACGTAAGATTACAAATGCTATGCAAATGTAAATAAAGCTGTCTGTAAGACATCCACAAAGGATCCAGCCCTGCCCAGTACCTAGCATGGTGGAGTTTAGTAGAACAAAGTGCCCCTTTTTAAGGGACTGAAGGCAAAAAGACAACAAAAGAGGCAACTGAGACTACCAAACAAGTAAATACCTGCTTCCCAAGATAAAGAAGACCAAGGCCAAGAGGTAAAAGTCGTGTAAGAGGCTCTCCCAATTCTGATTCACTCCGGTCCATCAATGTAAATATGATTGCTTGAGCAACTTCCTCATTGCAAGAACCCACATAAATCAAGCCCAATGCAATTGCGGTGAAAGCAATCACATCAAGTGAAGCTTTAGGATCACTCAGAATAGGTGCCAACTTGTATCGCAACTGAAAGAAACAAGTCACAAAATTCTATATTAGCAAATGGAAAGCAACAAGCATCTCAACAAGGAGTGTTACTGAAAGAAACAACTCACCTGCTCATTCTGGGAACCTGCGTATGCAATTCCCAATCCCATAATTGCACCAATTCTGGTCGAACTATCTTCTTTATCTATATAATCACCAAGAAGTGCCATTGCCTACAAAGGAATCAAATAAGGTCAAATACAGAAAATTAAAATATACAGCTGAGGAAAGGAAAAAATAAAAGGAGCTCACAGGATCACAGTCATTCTTGATACTACAATTAACAATTCCAACTCCCAGTAATGCACCGGCGATGACATGGTTATCATTACTATGGAAGTATTTGTCAAGTTGAGCAAGTCCAGAGTCAACATCCCATTGTAAAATCATACCCTGTTATAATAAAAGGGATAACATAAGTATATATAATGAAATTTTATGTGATCCGTAAATGCGAACAATGATGGTTCAGTAAGAAACTCATACCAAACTTGCTGCAGCACTAGTCTTCCCGTGTTCCTTGTTTTTGAATAGCCAATTTCCAGAAGAACCACTACTTGAAGAATCTGATGCAACAGTCATTAACTTATCCTACAAAACAGTAATGGAACGAAAGGACAACATAAATACAAATCACAATATATTCAACATGTATTATCTTGAAATATGCTTCATTCTACCTGACCAAAGCCGGCATTAACAAATGCATTAACAAAAGTAGCAGCAAGGTTCTGTCTGGCTGAGTCAACACTTGCACCAGCACTTGCGCGACCATCAAGCAAATGTGCCTAGGATAAAAACAAATCAGAGTAAAACGTGAGGTCAAAACAAATCTACAAAGTGGCACACTTGAGACAGGAGAAAAGCATAGCTTAAAACGATGTTTTTCTGATATCATTGAACATGAGAGCACAACCATAGATTAAAATTTCATGACTAAAACATAAATACTTCCACTTATTAATTAGGGTATCCCGTAGCAAAGCACCAAATTTAATAAGAATTTTAGTAAGAGAATCCAGCACATCAGAAACTATTGTTCCATTTATGATATCTAAATAGAAGTTCTTTTTTGCGAAAAATTATAAGTAATGAATATGACAGTTCTTTTTACAAAAAATTGTAAGTAATGAAAATGACAATTTTACTAGCAAGGCAATTAAAACAACTGAAATAAATGCAGTTTGGTGGCAAGCCTGTCTGTTTCAGCTTATTTTAAAGGAAAACACTATTTTAATTTATAAATGTCTTTAAAAGATTATAATAATAATAATATTAATAAATACTAAATAGTTTTTGAACAAAAAATATCCATTTTAGGGTAAACAAGATGGGTCCTGAATTCAACAAATGCATCATCATCATAAACGTTCATTACAACAAGAGTAATTTAACATGGTAATTTAACATAAGAAATGCACCTTGTATATATCTTCAGGGGACTTGGGCTCCATGACTTCAATATCACGAGCAAGAGTCAGATATCCTTCACTTAACTTGGAATTGTTTATGATATCCTGCAACACTTCCCGGTCTTCATCATCATTAACCATTTCCTCGTCAAGCTCAAAAGTGATTCCCTGATTGCATCACAAAAACAATAAAAAAAACAGTCCCAAAATATAATTTAGAGTGGAATTTTCAGTCTCTTAGGCACCCTCTAACTTTCTCATTTGCCAACATATAGCTAGAGTCGAGCATATAAATTCAGTGTAAAAAACTGACATGTAACAGTTGCATCCATTATCACAAGAGTGTAAAGTATTCATCAAGTACTAACACAGAATCCAGGACTTACTTGGTGTGCAAGTATGTAACAGAATTGCTTCTTTCGCAGCACATCATCACAAGAGGTGAACACCTGCCTCACATGCTGTCAACAACACTTCAAATAGTTAGTTTCAAACTACAAAAGCTTTTAAGGAACACATTCTTTAGGGTACATGGATAATCCATAAAAAGAAAATAAATCACAAATAAGAATTAAATAAAGGATTCCAGTCACACCTGCAGGTTATCCAGGAACAATGCAATTTGGAGTGCATTTGGATATTCTTCAAATTTTAGATAGATCGAATATGCAATGTCCAAAACTAGCATATCATCTGGTCCAGGGAGATACCTGTAAAATTTAAATAAACTTTTTAGTTAGTCGGTCAGAGTCAATAAGGCCGCATTGTCATGCAAATTGACGCTTATAACTTAAAATAGATCCAGAGCCAAGCCTGACTATATCCAATAAACCTTTAAACTACTCTCCCACAATTGCAAGTCATACCCCATCTAATAAACCTTGTGTATAAAAATCACTTTTTAAATGCTTGTCAATATAAAACTTATAAGCCTCAGAGCCAAGCCAAGAACTACAGAAACAATTCATTTCAGTCTATTCTGTCACCAGAAAAAAATAATTTCCAATAATTAGTGTTATAATATCTGAAAATATGTTATAATTATACTATTCTTATCTGAGTGTCTTGAATTATCTCATAGTAATTAGGATCTTGACACTTGGTTATCATCTTGATTAGTTTCCCTACATACAT
The DNA here is from genome assembly GCA_951799995.1 of Trifolium subterraneum. Classification (NCBI taxonomy): domain Eukaryota; kingdom Viridiplantae; phylum Streptophyta; class Magnoliopsida; order Fabales; family Fabaceae; genus Trifolium; species Trifolium subterraneum. Next base: position 36,065,978 of record OX637461.1, read on the forward strand.
TAGGGGTAGTGTTTAACCTTTTAACATCAGTAAATCCTCACAACCTTAATCATATTTTTAATTCTCCATTCTTTCTCTTGTCTCTTTATCTAAAATACTATGAGTCTATGACTAGGACAATTGGTATACTCAAACGCAGCCAAAACAGTATTAAGATGTCCAAGTATCAGTGAAGCTAACAATAATAATTCTCATTCCTAAAGACCCTGAATCACTTTTTATCAATTTGAAGTGTCCAGAATGATAATCAATGACATCAATTATTAATTAAATTATGATTCCGAAATATATAATAGATACATATAGATAGATAGGTAGATATAGATATACCATACAAATGGGAAAAGAAACGGGTGTTCTAGATTGTGAAAAAAAATCTTTAAACCACAAATCATAAATCATTATTTTCTATTTCTTCATAACTATTCTGATGTTATTTGATTCTCTTATATAACATAACCTTAGGTCTGACTTACCTAGCTGAACTTGTGAGATATAGGCAAGTCCTCTTAAAATTTGTTTTGTCAACATGCTCAATCAACATATCTAGGTCTTCAACCTATCAATAAAATTTTATTACATCAAAACCTCGTTCAGTTCACATTCTGAATAGTTCAGGAAAAACCAAAAGAAAGATCTGAGATATTACCTCCATCAAAAGATCAACAGCTTCGGGTTCCGCGTTGTGCTGCAGCAAATTAAAATTAGTCAAAAAATGATTAAATATCTTCATCTATCACATCTTGTTGCGTCAATATTCTATACAGTAACATTGTTTTCATAAAATGAATGTTATGTCATACTTTCATGTGAAACGCAACTATCTGTTGTACAAGTTCCATGAGATCGTCAATCGGGGCCTCTTCACTCTGTCAATGCACAATTTGAAAACAATCACTTATAAGCATAACAATAAACTAAGTTTGCAATAACAAACATTGCTCAATGAAATAGTACAGAAAATGCTTCAGTGAGAGCATTTAAATTAGCCAGATGTCCAACCTGTCTTTTTGCATATTCTTGTGCAATTTCACCAGCCAAATTTCTGACAGAAAAAGAAAACATAAGATTGAGATTGATGATATAATTAACCATTAACCATATAAAACAGAAGTGGTTCAGTTGTTTACAACAGATGTTCATCTTCAACCATGTAAAACACAATGCCGAAAAGAAAAGAAAAAAAAAAACAGAATTCTCACCTAACATACTCATGTCCCCACGAACCAATATCGCCCTCTGAACCTAGTAATCTGTATTTGAGGCTTTCCTGGCAGAGTCATTTCCAGGAGTCATTATAACAGCTAAATCAAAACCGTTATGGAATTGTTTCAAAGTAAAAAGATTATCTACCAGAAGAATCCAATGGATTACGAGAAGTTTTGTGAAGAGGGAGATAGAAAGGGAAGAAAGAAATAGAAAAACATATCATAGGCGATGCAATTCAGAAGGAAAACGGAGAAGATGTTAGATAACGGACTATGTGAAAGTCAGAATTGGGTTTTAAAAATCGTCATAATGAAGGTACACCATCAAACTTGAACACAACCGAAGCAATCACTAAAAAAGACTATTCAATTTCTAAATATAGAAAACTCACTCGTTCTCCCTCAGCAGACATTGTAAGAGCCAATACTGATAATATGTCAGCCAAGTACTTCTGCAATAATAATGAAATAAAAATCAGTTAAGCATCATAATACCATACTAAAATTTCATACCAATGCATCAGCAAAACACACAAATAGTAATACCTTCAACTCCGATTCCGCCATAGTTTCATAATATGCCTTAAGAGTACCATAATGTGGGCGAAGAAACTTCAGTGGCTTGGGCACTGAAGTCATGGAGCTGGTAGACGTACGAATCTCTTGTCTACAATACAATCACATATTCCAATTTCAATACACAATTTAATATTTAAAAAAATATTAAATTCCCACTCGAATCAAATTTTCCTCAACTACAAAATTAGGTTTTACCTCATGCTTTCAAGAGCAGCCTTCTGCAATCCAGGTTCAGAATCCTGAACCCTCTCAACATACAACTCCAGCTGTTGCTTCAAAGCCAAATCCTCATCTGACTGTACGGATTAAAACAAAAACAATCGAGTTCAGCTTAACACAAATTTGGATCGTAAAATTGAGTCAGAAATCAACTGAAAATTCGAATCACGGCTTTTCGACTTACCAGATCTTCGCTCTCGATCTTCTTTTTTGCAGCTGCTTCGTCTTTGGCGGTACCACTGGTACTGGCGCCAGCACCGGTGCGATTAGGTTCGGGAGCCATCGGAGAAGGAATTGGGAAACCCTAAGTGCGAGAGTTAAAGTGAGATGAAAAAGGAGATTGAATTGTTGAGAGATAACAAAAGAAGTTAAAATCTCGCGTGTTGAATTCTAGTGGTGAATGTGATTAGTGAAAAGGGTCTTCGGAGAATTTAGCAGATGGAGGTTTCTTGTTCCCAAGGATTTGCTTTGGTTTAAATGGGCCTCTATTCGTACATAAGGCCCAATAATCCACCCTTGAATCCAACTTTTCGCACCCCCGAAGTTCCTCCGTCGCCCCTTGAAAAGACCAAATTAACCCTCTTGCTTTCTACGATGCGAGCACTTTTTTCGCACTTTAAGTAGCGAGTGTCAATATTTTTACTCAAATCAGAGTCTCCACCCCCGGAATGAAAAAAATCATGAAAAACTGAGTTTGCATCCTAGAAAGCAAATTGAGTTCGCATCCTAGAATGCGAACTCTTTTTTCATGATATTTTTTCATTCAAGGGGGCGAACACGTTGGGTTTGAGTAAAAAATATTGTGACTCGCTATATAAAGTGTGAACTGAAACACAATTCGCTATTTAGAGTGCGATCGATTTGACACATTCAATAAAATTATGCAACATATTTAATTTGATTAAGTGAGGCAATAAAATAAATGATTCCCTTTAAAATGATTTGACCAAAACGCAAGAAATAAATAAATAATATATGGCTTATAATATTAATTGTTGCTATATGTGTTGCTGCATTACGAGGGATAAAAGCAATTAATACGAATTTAAATAGAAATTATTTTTGTATGGATACAATGGAAGGGATTATTTTTGTGTGTATAACTTACTTTCTTATTTCTTAGACAATTTATAAAAAATAAACATTAAGAAAGATGTTGACCCGTTTTTCTTTTCTTTGCTGATTCCTCTCAATTAAATTTGCCATGTTGCACTAAGTTACTTACGTATGTATGCATGCGGATGGTGCATCAGTTTTACTATATATGTACATGTAATCTCTCAATATTAATATAGTTTAATTCATAGTATTATTGTCTTATATGATGAAGGGGATAAAAAAAATTGTGAACCAGTTCACATCCTAGAGTGCGAACTGTGGTTTTTCAATTTTTGCAATTTTTCACACTTGCATACTAAGTAGTGAGAGGGGTAAATTAGAAATATCAGCGGGCCCGCATGTAGGGGTTGCGAAAAGTATATCTCTTCACCCTTTTGGGCTCCTCGGTTAATTGGCCTTAGTTTATTGACCAAGTAGGAGAGTATTAATTCGAGATCTGCTTTTAGCACCCTTGGAATTTCTCGGTCACCCCCTGAAATGACCATAATACCCTCCTCGCTAACTAGAGAGCGAATATGGCGCTCCTCATAGAAAGCGAGCGTGAGAAGGAAGTAACCGTTTGAGAGTGCAGGCACCCTTTTTGAAAAATTTGAAAAACAATGTTCGCACATTTGACAACGAGCATGCATAGGAGAGTTCGCTTCCAAGGTAGCGAACGTTTTCCCTATATATATGCATGAACCTTCAGACACAAAGAGTACAACATTTCACCAACTTTTTTTCCTTCTCTAATGCCTTCAAAAAACCGGCCATTTTGACCAAATTGGTGTTTACAAGTCACAATCCAAGCATAAAGGAGCTTCATAAACATCCCATTGAGTTGAATGCAAAGGTAATATCACTCTAAAACATTTCTCATTCGTTTTCCAAACCATTTCGTTCGCTTTCACGTCAAACACATTATACTGGTTGAGTTCGTCCCTATTTAGCGAGTGTTGTGAATTCGCCGTAAAAAAATCACACAAATAAAAGAACTTGATGTGTGGAGCAATAGAACGACAACCAATATCAAGAGGATAAACAATAATAATAACAACGATAAAAAAGATGAAATGAAAAGAAAGAACAACGATAATTTGTTTACCCAGTTCGATCCAACAATGACCTACTATGGGGGAGAGAGCAGCCCCTCCGTTCCACTATAATCAAAGTCACTTTACAAGAAATTCCCAAACAAGGGTTACAAGAATTAGCCCTAATTCTACCCAAAGTCCAAATATCTTTCTATGGACAAGAGACTCAATTAGTCTACCCAAGGTGTACTGCAAATATAGTTCACCCACCCCTAGAATTGTAACAAGAGAAAACATTTTTCCTCTCTAAAACCCTAGCCTTTGTGTGGTGGCAAACTCTAATTCTTGCCTCTACATGATTCTTCTCTCTCAATTTTTATATGCAAATAACAACCTCTATTTATAGAAAAATATGTGCCTAAAAACAAATATGTTTTAAAATAAAACAAATCTAAGTCAGAGTGTCCTCCAAGAAAAGATTTTTTTTCCAAAAAATCAGCAAAAACAAGTCTGTCAAGTCCATAGGCGTGCCTCGCGCCCATGAGCATGCGCCTAGCGCAACAAGCAGTGTCAGCCCATAGGCGCGCCCTACTCCCATGAGCCTGCGCCCAGCGCCCAAACCAGCCTGCACCCAAGATTTATGACTTTCGTAACCGAGATTTCAAGGCATACTCAACAATTCTCCACCATGCATTTAAATCAATGGTGATCCCATCAACCACCATGTTGCTCTCTCCATCCTTGAACTCCCTCATTCAAGACACCAGATCAAATCCAAGTCCCACTCGAATTTTGACATTGACACAAACCTCCACTTGCTTCCAATAACCATTGCTATACTAGGCTTCCCGGTTTGTACCTCATTCCCTTCATCCCTCGGAATGTCTTCCGCCCTCATGAAGATCTTGCATCCCACTACCATAGGATTTTTAGGTAGCCCCCACAAGATTCACTACCCCCTCTCTGGCCCCCGGAGTGCACCTCTCTGTACTCCCGAAGAAACATTTGCATCCAACTGTCCTTAGATTTTAGGATAGCCCTACAAGTTACACCACCCCTCTTTAGCCCTCAGATTGTGCATGTCTGTCCTCCTGGCGAATTGCTTTCCTCCGACTATCCATGGATTTTTTGGATAGCCCTACATGCCTCACCACCTTCGACCCCTGGAATGCCTTCCATAGTCTCGAAGTCTTTCTTGGCTTCGAACCAACCTTGGAATTTTACGTGGTTCCACAAACTACAACATCAAACTCTCCTTGTATCCAACTACCTCCAGCAGTCCTACAAGTTACCAAGTCTGATCATCGTTTCTTTCAATTGCATCCCTAAAGATCTTTCAAGTTTTGCACTTCTTCAGCCGCAATTGAAACATAACACACAAAGTCTCCAAAGCAATACCACTTTGGTGCAACAATACCATTGTCACCCCTATCTCCCATTAGATAGCCAAGAGTTAATCTTGACTGTCTTCTTCTAGTCTAACTATCGAAAGACTCCACCTCAAACTGAGTTTCCTCCACTAAAGTCTCAAACCTATTTCCACTATGTCTTCCACCTTGTAACGTGCAAGACTCTTCAACTACTCTGAAATCGTTTGGTATGTTATTAAGATCGATCAAGATTAACGGTATTGAATACACTACAAGAAATCCTGGATTTACAAACTGATTTCAAAATCATTTACTGGCAGAAAATTCCGCCACTAAGTTATTGGCGGATTTTCCGTCACAAAGTAACCAATTTCCGCCACTAAATTAATCAGGAAAATAAAACATTAAAATGATAAATATTGTATATTTATTGGCGGAATATTCCGCCACAAAGTGATTAAAATAATGCTGAAAAGTTAGTGGCGGATATTTCCGCCAGTAAGTATTGGCATTTATTGATTGTTGACTTATTAGTCTCTGACACGCACACTTATCCACACACTGTTTTTCTTGGTACCAATTTTTTCCAACTCTTTACACTATAACACTCTCTTCCCATGACTTTCATATTCTACCACTGCATCAACATTCATTTTTCACTTAAGCTTCTCGACCATCAATATTCATTTTCCAACTCTTTGCTTCTTGTTTTTTTTGGCATCCAACTCCATGCACCCCTTCCATTAAAAGCAGGCCTGTCATGTCTTCACCTAAGAACAAGACTGTTGGAACAAAATGAGTTTTAGTTATAAAACACCATAAGTTTTGATGATAACAAAGTATTAAATGAACAATTGGTATTACTAATTAATGATCTAGTGTGCAGGAACAAAGTAAAAATCTTATTCACTCAGATCATCAATTGAGCCTCTGAAGGACACAGTCTGAAGCGTTTAGACTCTGAGAAGCAAGTAGCTTCAGAGCCTCTGAAGATGTCCTCAGATGCCAAAGAGAGAAACATGTCCTGAAGCTTGCGTACACCATTCAGAAGATCAATGAAATGTTATTACAAGATTCTGAATGACATTCTCTGAAGAAAGACAGCTCATAACTAATGGAATAGTACAACAATCTTATCATCAAATGGAGAGTGCAGTACTCTGTACTATTTTACCTAATTTACTGAAGCGCCATTTGACAAAGAGAAGTAGTGGGATTGATTTACTCCTTCTGGAAGAAATAATCAAATCCAGCTCAGCAAAAGAAGATTGTACTACCAACGGTCCTTTCTCAACGTTATTATACTTAGAGTATAAATAGAAGACATTCTACTTGAGAGAAGACTACTGAAAGCTGCTAAAAGAAAGACTATTGCAAAATATTGAAACTCAGAGAAAGATTTACTTTGTATTCAAGCTGTGAATTGTTTCTTTCTTGTGTAATTTCTAAGTCAAATATCTTTTGATATTGTTAGGCTCTGAACTGTTGTTAAGAGAGTCTAGCTTAGAACTTTCAGTCCTACTTAATCTGTGTATTAAGTTAGTTTGTGAAGTCTCTTATCTTGTGTGATTTGAGCAAGGAAGTCTCTTTGTCTTGTGTGACTTAGAGCAAGGAAGTTTCTTTGTCTTGTGTGACTTAGAGCAAAGAAGTCTCTTGCTTGTGTGCTTGAGCATTAGAATTGTAATCTTGTGAGATTATAGTGAAATCCCTTGGAAGTGCAAGGGGACTGGACTACTCTCGTTTTGCGAGAGGAACCAGTATAAATTTTGTGTGTGCACTCTCTTCTCTCTCTCTCACTGTTTTATTTGTGTTTTACCTTCTGACTAGCTTCTCTTATCCGCTGCTTTACAATCTGTTAGCTAGAAAAGAATTATTTTTCAAAACACAATTCAACCCCCCTTCTTGTGTTTTTCACCTTCAAAGACTTGTCATATTCCAAAGACCCTTCATCGATATGTGTGATGCATACTTGATTGTAAATTTCTAATGGCAGCTTATTCACATTGTAGGAAATCGTATACCGTATTATCAAAGATAAAATGCAGCGGAATTTTAAAATTTCGATTTTCCTTCAATGGATCCATGTGAACGTTCGTGATCAGGGATAGATTGTTACCTTTGAAGAACCGTTTTTTGCTTTCCTTCTAATCACGAGCACTGCACTTTGAATCACGAGCACCGCAATTTGAAGATCACGAGCACCGCAACTTTAAGATCACGAGCACCGCAACTTGAAGAACCGTTCCTTCACTTTCGATCACGAGCACCGCAATTGCAGCACCTCCACTTAGTCCACACGAACAGGAACCTCCAACCCTTCAGTGCTAGCTGTTCTTGGATGAAGGTTGAGGGAACTCGTGCGGTTTAGAGAAATTCAGAATTTCTCAAGTACTTGGAGAAATTCAGAACTTCTCAAGTACGAATTAGGGTTTCCAAAAGGTGTGTAAAACTGAACTTCATAAGGCTCTATTTATAGAGTTTCTTATGTGGTCTTCAGTTCACACGAATTTGGACTTCTCAAGCCCAATATTCGTTTTTCCCTAATTGCACCCCCCGCAATAAGTCTCACTTATTTTTCCCGTTTTAAATGTCTTTATGTGTGTGACCCTGTAGGTTCTTATGACGTTGGTAATAATATTAATCTTAATATTATAAACAGTGAGCGATATCTAGCAACACATCACTGTTACCCAAGTCACAAGAATGTCATGTGATATGACTAACCTTTCTGTGATAAATATCTTGTGCATAATTACCCTTTTGTCCTCATGTCTATATTGAACACAAGCATAGTATGTCATCCTTGTCTAGTTCAATATTGGGCCCATAGACATATCTCCTGTTATGTAGGAGGGACAAATTCCATCTAGGTCACTCATGTCCCTCGGCATGATTCGTGGGATACCCATCAACCAACTTTATAGTTATCCAGTTACGGATAACGTTTGAATGACAACAAGGTATTACACTCCTACATCTAGGGTACACAGTGGTTTCAGGTCGAAGGGTGGAATACACCTTTTATCACTATGAGAATAACTTATGACATTTCATAACATTCTATGTAGTATTCTCATGGTGGGTCAATCCGATATAAAGTTACCCTTAACATTTATATCTATGTGAAGACTTGATAACTCATTATCTATGATCAGTGAGACGTGATCATCAGTCTACCAACATAATAGTCTCTATGCTTTAATGTTATCCCATTTCACAATAAAGCTTGACTACGAATACGTTTAAGAATAATGTTCTTATATTTAATGGATTCTCACGTTTAAGTCATACTTAACGTTCCATTAACGAATTAACTATTCTAGGGACTTTATTATTTTAACATATAAACATAATAAAGAAAAAACCTTTTATTTGATAAGTAAATTATTCAATACATTAATTGGCCTCTAGGACTTACACCAACACACATTTGTGTCCACTTCATTGAGTATGCTTTCACATTATACATAACATTTGCTTTATCTCTTCAAATTCGTCATGGCTGATCTGATTATGGTTTTGCGTCTTGTTTTTTTTTTTTGATAATTTGCATCTTGTTTTTCTGTCATCTCTCCCATGGGCCAATTTAATAAATATCATATAATTATAAAAATTGAGATAAAAAAATATAATTATTAAAATAAAAATACCGGAATTAATTAATATTTTGGTGATTTGTTTTTTTTTAAATACAGAAAATTTACTGATGGAAATTTCCGCCACTAACTTATATTATTAAAAAAATAAGAATAAGCGCTTGACACACTTAGTGAGGGAAATTTCCGCCAGTAAGTTTGAAATTCTGACACGCACTTACTGGCGAAAATTTCCGCCACTAACTTGTCAGATATTGTCCTTCCACTTTTGGCGAATTTACTGGCGGAATTTTCCCTCAATAAATTTACTGGCGAGCAATTTACTGGCAGACCAATTCCGCCAATAAATTTGAATGCCAGTAAATAGTGTTTTTCTTGTAGTGATTAAAGCATAAACGTTTAATCTTGATCGGTCGCAATAACATATCAAACGATTTTAGGTTTTTGTAAAATTGAACATAGATGATCTATGTGATATAACATTTCAATCCAATGGTGAATTTTGTAAAATTTGTATTCGTTAAAGCGTTATTGAGCGGTGTAAAATTACTCAAATGTTACACCGGGGTAATTTAATCCCTCCATATATATAAAAATCTCAAATTTATTTTTTAGTTCCTATAAAAAATTTCAACAAGTTTCTGTTCTTCAAATTTGTCACAATTTTTTATCGCTACTTTTAAATCAACTCATGTATCATTTGGAATTTTGATTTAGTAGATTATATCTCATTATATATATTTTATTTGATCTAATGATGAGACTTATACTGATATTTATGACTTAAAAGTATGGAAACAAATTTGTTTAAATTAAACTTTCTTTAAAAAAAAGTAGTACAATTTTCAAAATTATTTAATTATATTTAAACTTTTTAATTTTTGAATAATTTTTTTCAAACATATTTAGAATACTATAAAAAATTTCTTTGCAATTCCTTAGAATTTTTTTAAATTCCAAAAGCTACAGTTAAAAGTATCGAAAATGTCAACATAGAAATCAAATTTTGAGTTCTTTTCTTTTCTTTTCGATGAGGAACAAATTTTGTTAATAAACTATTATATACGATGACTAAGTTGTTGTTGATGAAAAATTTAAATAAACTATTATACACGAGAAATAAATTGTTGCTAAAGAAAATTTTATTTTAACTATTATACACGGGTAACAAATTTTTGCCGATGAAATATTTAAATAACTACTATTGACGGGGAAAAAGTTGTTGCAGATGAAAAATTTAAATAACTAATATATCAAATTTTTAATAATAAACAAAAATATTGCTTAATCAAAAATTTTAACTTTAATATCTAGTTATATTTATAAGTCAAATAAATGCGTAATAAAAAAATACAGGACACATATTTATCAATAATGTCTAAAATAATTGTAAGTTTGCAGAATGTAGTAGGAACCTAAATTACTACTCCCTCAAAAATAGTTTTGAAGCATATTATTACAAATAATCTTCTATAAAATATAGTCTTCAAATTTTAACTCACGTCAAATCTTCTATATAGTATTTTAAAAATTTATAATTAACTTTAATTAATTTTTTTGTTTGTTTTTACCTTTATGTTTTGTAGGACACGTATATAGAAATTGTTATATTAAAATGAGAAATATCACCCCAACAAATTCAATATTATTCAAATATAAACAAGTTGTCACTTATAAATATTTCAATTATAACTATCATACACTAGAAATAATCTTACAATGACAAGTAATTTTGTAGCAGAACTAATTTCACATTGTACAATATTTGTTCTACAATAAAAAAAAATTTGGCAAAGTCGTGAGCTATATGTAAGCACGAGTATTATACTAGTACTAAATAAAAAAAAAATGTTTTATAGCTAGAAAAACAGAGTAATTTCAATTACTCTTCACCATAATTTGAATATTGTTTATGTAAAAAAAAATATATTTTGAATCAATTACTCTTCATAATTTGAGGGTATTTATAATTTATCCATCAATCAATAAGAACAAACCATATGCAAATCTATATATGTAACTCCGAAAGTTTGTTACAAGTTAGTTGTGGTTACCACATACATACAAATCCACTTATGTTGCTTGTGTTCTGGCTTAGCTAAAGCTCAATATACATCGATGCCCTTCACAATGGGATAAGGACCGCAGGTGGCACAAACAACCACATACACGAGCATGAATAAAGGGGTGGCAAGGGTGGGCTCTAGCCCCTCCCTCCCACCCATAATTTTGTATAAATTATACCCTTAAAGTTGTTATTTTATGTATAATTATTATTAATAGATTATAATTTGTATGTATAATTATAATGTAAATTTGTTCCGATAAATAAATCAGTGTAATATTGTTTTATATGGATATGATAAATAAATCAGTGTAATATAGTTTTATACGGGTATAATTTGATCTCTATTCATGTATATTACAATTAAATTTTATGTAATGTTTATTAAAAAATAATCGGCCTCATGTTTGATTAGTTTCTAGATCCGTCCCTGATGGTAGTTATGACGTTCATTGCATCTATATGTATTTTTTGACACACATTGCATCTATATGTAGTTTCACTAATTAGGATCTCATGTGGTGGCCACAAGACCAAGGGAACAATTTCCATTTTTAGTAAGAATTGTAGTAATTGTCTTCCAATATAATTATGTGATTATCATAGATCATTAAACAAGATAAACAGAGGCTATCTCTAAGTGCTTAAATACGACAGTCCATTTTGACATTGGCCAAACCTTTCAAATATGATAAGGCATAAATCCCTTTCATTTTCACTGTACCATAATCTTATTAATCCTAAGGCTAATTCTAACTTGCACCACCACATTAAGTAGTGTACTATAGTGTAAGTTAGCGATTTCTTTATAACAAATACGAATTTTATAAAATCGATTGTTAGATAGAAAATTTATATCATATAGATTATTCATTAAAAAAACTAGAAAAATTGAAAACCATTTGATATGTTATTAAGACCCATTAAGATTAACGGTTTATGGTTTCTTTTATTAAATATCGTCAATTTTTTAAATTTTTTTTATGAATGATCAATATGACATAAATTTTTAACCCAACAGTCGATTTTATAAAATCAGTATTCATTATAATGAAATCGCTAACTCGTGCACCATCCACCACTTAATGTGGTGGTACATGTTGTTAAAAATAAATAAAATGTTGTGGTGCATGTTATGTTAGGCAAAGCCATTATTTAAAGCCACCTAAATCTCTCTTCTTTATTTTTTTTATGGACACCTAAATCTATGATTTTTTTTGTAAGTAGCCTACTGGTTAGAAAAGTCACCTTAAAGGTGAATAAGTGGAGTGTCCGAAGTTCAAATTCAGGCTTTTGCACATATAATACGATATCTCTACCAATTGAGATAAGCTCACAGGGATACCTCTCTCTAGTCTCTTCATTGTTTTATTTTTTTTTGGTCTTATAATCTCTTCATTATTTATTTATGTTTATTAATATATTTTTTGGTTACATGTTTATTAATATTTTAATAATTAATTGTTATTGTTAGTATTTTTCACCTTCACAAAAACGTGAATATGAAACTTTTAACTCTTCATTAAATCAAAATAGCTGAACTATCTATCATGGAAACAAATATGCTGCAGTTACAACATGATGCTATAATTGTTGTCATCCGGCCGATCATAATCAACGATCATGATTGATTTTTATATGTTTGATTTAAACCGTCTAATCTCAAATCAACGGCTATGATCCATTACGGTGTGGAACTTTGGCATTTCCTACGGGAGGGAATCCATATCCTATCTATCACCTTCCTTATATATGCTCACTAATATTATAGTATAGTTTAATACAAAAAGGCTATCTAGCTCACGAGAACATTTGTGATGAATAATGTTCAAAAAACTCATGACTATTCAAAAAAAGGGTATCCACAAACAAGAATAATAATGCAATGGAAACAGAACAACACTGCAAGTAGCGCACACACTCCAAAAACAAACACATAAAAACAAAATCTCTTTTGAAACTCTACCAAAATTGTGGTTCACATCCATTCTCCTTCTCCACATACTCTCTTGGCACCACTTCCAAAAAAGGCAACATAAATCATATCATTGCTTCAATATGTTTTGAATCACCAAACTCTACCATTATTTGAACACACGTTCTCTCACTGACTCACTTTTCCTCTCAAAGCTTATAATATACACTCTATCATTGCTATGCTTTTCTCAATTTTCATGCACGTGAACTAACACTGCTTAATTTATTACAAAGATATATAACAAAATTATTATTCATATTTGGTTATTATTGGAAGGTTGAGTAGTAGAGTGTGGATCTAGGACTATTGATGCTTGCAGTGACACCATTGAGGAACACCAAAGATGAAAACCAAGGAGAGATGGAGAGTTTTTCGATTACAACCAATGACTTCGGTGACCTATCGGACGGAAATTTATTGGAAAGCATCAACTTCGACGACTTCTTTGTTGGCATCAACGTCGATGGAGACATCTTGCCCGATTTGGATATGGACTCGGAGATGTTTGCCGAGTTCTCCGCAAGTTATGGGGAGGAATCTGATATAAACTCATCTGCTATAAACAAAACCGATGAAAAGAATTATTCAAAAAATGAAGAAGAAGAAGAAGAAGATAAAACAATTTATTTGGGTCGTCAAGGTTCGGAAGAGACAGTGAGCAAAAGGAATGAATCTGTGGTAGTGAATCCTCCATTGCAAAAAAATGGTGGTGGGAAAGGAAGAAAATCATCAAGTCAATCAAAGAACACTCAAGGGAAGAGAAAAGTTAAGGTATACGTACTAATATAACGAAGCTTTAGTCTTATTTTTGATAGGTGGTTTATCTTAATTTGGTAATTGATTTAATTGAAGGTTGAGTTCATCATGTGTAATGTAGGTAGTAATATTATATACGTAACTTTTTAGCTAATCACTGTCTTAATTATATGAGTCTTGACAAAGTTTCTCAGTGTGTCAAAAGAACTCACGGGGTACCCTAACTTTAGCAGAATTAGAATATTGGGATTTTTGAAAAAACTTTGCTGGTAATTATTTTTTTGATAGGTAAATTTGGAACAATATTACTAGAACAGAACTTTGGAATTCTCATGTCTCAATCCAATATTTTTTTGATGAGGCTTATAAACAATTTTGCCATATTTCTTTTTTATCAAAAGAATTTTACTACGAAACTTACACACACTAAATACTGAAAAGAACTTTCGAATTTTGTGTTATGTTTTGGCATATCAAATGTCCTCGCAACGTTTTACCATGCTATGAGTCAAACATATATAGAGTGATTTTTAAATTTTTTTTTTAATTAGTGTGTTCATGTCATGTGTATAGGTGGATTGGACACCAGAATTGCACAGGAGATTTGTGCAAGCTGTGGAACAGCTAGGGGTGGAGAAAGCGGTGCCTTCGAGGATTTTGGAGCTTATGGGAATCGATTGTCTCACTCGCCATAACATTGCCAGCCATCTTCAGGTATTATTATTTTTTTATCGAGTAGTTTAGTAAATAGAAATTCAATAATTAAATTTTAAGTTAGAATTTCAACACCTACATATATAATAGAATATTCCTATTAACATGCTTATGCTCACAAGGACCTATGGTATACATATTTTTAATAATTTAATTATTGTTTGGTTTTGTTAATTTCATATGTAAAGTTTATAGTCTTTTTAAGCAAAATTATTTGAATTTTCAACTTACACTATTTATCTTATCGTTATCATCAAACTTATTTGAATTTTCAACTTACACTATTTATCTTATCATTACATATAAGTTTATTCCATCCAGTCTCATATATATATATATATATATATATATATATAAAAGCAAAAGTTATATTTTTATATTTATTGAAAAAATAATATATTTAGTTCAAATTATAAATAAAATACATTAAGTCACTAGATTTGGTCTAGTGGTGAAGGGTTTGAGTAACATGAATGAGGTCTTAGAATAGATCTTCACTGACAATATTTGTAAAAAAAAAAAAAAGACAAGATACATTGTTTTTTCAATTAATCTTAAAAAATAACTTTTGCTTATATATGAGATCGAAGGGAGTATAATATTTTTAAGGAATTTGCTATTTATCTTATCATTATCATTACATATAGTAAATTTTAGTCTTTTTAAGGAAACTTATTTGAATTTTCAACTTACACTATTTATATGGTTTTTCTTTGATTTTATGTAAAAGAAGGAATAATTCTAAAAGATGTAGCATAATTTTTGAATAAATGCAGAAATATAGGTCACATAGAAAACATTTGCTAGCACGTGAAGCAGAAACAGCAAGTTGGAATCAAAGGAGACAAGTGTATGGAGGTGTAGGAGGAAAAAGAGAGGTGATGAGTCCATGGCCATCAGCTGCAGCAGCACCAATCATAGGTTTCCCTCCTACTCCTACCCCTCCACCTCCCATGACTCCATTGCACCATCATTTTAGACCCTTACATGTATGGGGGCATCCTTCAATGGACCAATCTTTTATGCATATGTGGCCTAAGCCGCATCTACAACATTCCACGCGGCCGCAGCCTCTCTCATGGCCACCGGCGGCAGCTCCTCCTCCACCTCATGACCCTTCATTTTGGCATTCTCACCGCCAACTGGTTAGCTCTCTAAACTTTGAAATTAGTACCATTAATAAAACCCTCCAATATTCTATATAGTTACACTAGTAGTTTGTTTTTTTTTTTTTTGACAAAACACTAGTAGATTTTTAAGTTTCAAAATTGGTAAAAACAACACACCGGCCCTTAATTAATTCAGTTTGTATTGGAGAGTAATTTTTTATATGAGCCATTTAACTTGTATGTTTATTATATTAGCACATATTATTAATTAAAATAATTAGATTTTTTTTGTTAAGTAGCCTAATGGCTAAAAACTTCACTCTTAAAGTGAATAAGTGGGTCCGGAGTTCGAATTTCGTCCCTGCATATATAATGTGATGTGCCTGCCAACTATGATAAGTTCACTGGGACAAAATGATTAGATTTTAAATACTAACCATAATTATTAAACTATTTTTGATAATTTATCAGCTACATATAATTGAATGATTGCCATGTCTAAATTTTTTTTTGGTTATAAATCAAAATTAATTTAATTGATATATGTAAAAAAGAAAAAGTTTTTTTTTTTGACAGAAAAAAAGAAAAAGTTATGTTTGTTGGCTCTCTTTGGGAAAACCAATAAGCTAGCTTATAGCTTATAAGTTAAAATTTTTGTTTGGTAACAATTTTTAAGAGCGAGCTTATAGCTTATTTTACTAGCTTATAGTTTATTTTTCAAACGCTATTTCAAGTAGCTTATGAGCTTATAGCGTATAGTTTATCATATTTTCTTCCAATTTTACCCCTATTATCTTACTTGAAAAAAGAAATTAATTAAACATATATTTTTATGTCATTTCATACTTATAAGTTAGTTCAACCGCTAATTTTACCAAACACTACAAATTCAATCAGCTAGCTTATTCGCTATAAGCTAAAAGCTAGCTTATAAGCTAATCACTATAAGCTCGTCCGCTATAAGTTAACTTATCAACTATCCGCTATTTTTTACCAAACAGAGCCATATTGTGAGCAACCATAATAATTAAATTGCTTAATCATAATTATAAATATTTAATTTTAATAATAACAATCATAAAAATGGCATATATTAGAAGATTGATTGAACTTGCATCAAAATAAACTTCTGAAAAATTATCTAAACATTTATCTTATTGATTTTAATAAATATTATATTATTATAAAATGGTTTTTTCTAAACTGCTCCTTCATAATTTGATGATATTTATCCATCAACCAATGAGAACAAAATATATACATGT
Source organism: Trifolium subterraneum (assembly GCA_951799995.1). Classification (NCBI taxonomy): domain Eukaryota; kingdom Viridiplantae; phylum Streptophyta; class Magnoliopsida; order Fabales; family Fabaceae; genus Trifolium; species Trifolium subterraneum. The sequence goes on from OX637461.1 coordinate 36,082,969, forward strand.
AAAATAAAAGTTGGTTACAAGTTAGTTGTAGGTATCACATGCAAATTTACTTATATGGATTGTTATCATTGATTTTTTTTAAACAGCTTGTTATCATTGGTTGATAGGTAGATACCTCAAATTATGAAAGGGTAGAGTATGACTCACCTTATAAAATATATGTTTTACTACTAAAAATGACAAAGATCTATTTTAAACATTTTTTTTATCAAAATTTAATATTCCACAACATAACTCACGTCAATTATATTCCTTTATACATGTATCTAAAATTTGACATGTTTTTTTTATGAACAGACTCCAAACGCAATAATCCCAGGAACACAGTGTTTCTCACAGCATCTGACAACAGTGGTAAGTACTATCTATTATTCACCTTATAAGTATTTTTTGGAGCCATGCACATTGTCGTCTACTCTGAATTTTGGATTCTCTTACAGAGACAATATTGACACTACATACAAATACTAGTATTGTCATATTTACCAACATTATATAATTTAATAAAATACAATATACATGGCTGTCAAAAAAAAAATATAGTACATTAGGCAAAATTATAATTTTGCCTAAATATTGCAAAAAAATATAGTACATTAGTCACAAATTATAAGTACTTACCATAGAGGAAAATAATATGCAGAGATCATTTGGATGTCCAATTCCCGGCGGCATCCCACCGCATGGTATGCACAAAGCAGATCAGGCCATCGCCGCTCCTGGACCCGCTCCCTTCGACTTCTATCCGGTTAATATCCTCCTCACCATTTATCTATTTTACTCTTTTTTTTTTGTTATCATGGTATAAATAAAAATTTTCAATCTCAGTCATCCCATTTTTTTTGTCAAATAGTCTGGTCGCTAAAAAATCCACTTTAAAGGTGAATAAGTGAAGTGTCCCGGGTTCAAATTCGGGCTCATGTACATATAGTAAGATATCCTTACCAACTGAGCTAAGCTCACGGGGATATCCCCATCACCCCGTTTTAAATTTCAATCTAATATTTTTTTTTTGAATTACAAATAATATTTTGTATATAATATGTAAAAAGAACAAGAGAAAATTCATAATACAAATACCAAAAATACACCCCGTCAACACCTTACAACCTCTAAAAAACATAGTCCTACAAGAAGACACACCAAAACTAAACACATCTAACCTCCACCAAAAGAAGATTCAAGGACCCCTCAGAGAGAGAAAGATCAGGATCAACCACCAAGAAAGACAGACATAAGAGGCTTCCAAAGAAACAGACCTCACGAAGACCTAGCTCAACACCCTGATATACTCTACCGTTCTAGCAAAAAATAGGGTTGTACCTGTTATGGTTAAGAAAATAGAATTAGGATCATAACAGTACCCCACTCGTAAAAGAAACAGGGGGAGCCTGAGTTTTTACCTAGCAACCACTTTCAAGATGAAAATTTCACTCTATCATGAAACACTCAACAAAAAAAGTTCATTTCAAAAAGAAAGCGTAATTTCGAAAGTTTTAAATAGTCCACATAATAGTTTGCCAAATTAACATCCATTCCAATCTATTTTTCCTACTCATACACATGCTCAAAAAAAACCTCAAAATTAACACCCTAAAATTTCAATCTAATATGGAGGTATAAAAAATGTTTCAAACATAAATTTTTATTATATTTCTTTACTTACTAATAATAATGTTTTGTTTGATTTTACAGACAAAGGAGAGCATAGACACAGCTATTGGAGATGTTTTATCAAAACCATGGTTGCCGCTACCACTTGGACTTAAAGCTCCAGCTCTTGATAGCGTAATGGGTGAACTACATAAACAAGGAGTTTCAGATATTCCACCGTCGTCCGCTTGAAAGAGCTAGGTAGTCTCATAGTTTAAGTATCACATCGAGCATTTTGATATACTCGATGCGGGGCTTCTAATAGTTTCAATAAATTCTCCTAATTCGACGACTTCTCATCCATTAAATGATGCATTTTATTGCATTATTTAATAACCTAGAATGTGATCAGAGTGATTCATATTGTAATTTCTTCTTGCTTCTAAGTTTTAACAGCCAAATGGAAAAAAGGAAAGGAAAATAATTGGAGTTTTTCTATTGGCATGTGCTAATGCATATTCATTAGCCATTTTGTATATGTACGATTGATATAGCATGAGACTAATTAATAAGAGGATTCTTAATAAAGTATTCTTGTGAAGTATTTCATTCAATAGGGTAGATGTTAAATTTAGGCAAAATTACTTTTGCAATATTTTAAGTTTGACCTTTTTTTCACATTGATCATTTTAAGATTTTTTTCTCACGTTTAATTTAGGAAAAAAGTAAAAAAGAATGCCAAATACAAACACAAAATATGTGGGTGGTCACCTCATACCAAGCACAATACAAAAGATACACACCACAACTTGCCCTCTCCAAGTCTGGCATTCTTTTTTTTTCTTTTTTGGAATGACAAGTTGTTAGTACTATATTATAATGTTATGTTAGTTTTTACTCATCCCACCCTCTCCAAGTCTCGCATCCGTCTTCTAAACAAGTTTTTGTTAAAAAAGCACATGAGATATTTATGGTCCGTTTGGATTCAACTTATTTTTTGAATTTATGAAAATAGCTTATGCAAATAAATAAACTATTATGTTACTAATTCATAAGTTTTCACTAGTAAAAATTATACTTTTTTTCTTTTAATAAACTACCTTGAAAAACTTATAATAATAATAATAATAATGAGCATTGCTATTTTGTAAGAAAGAATTTGAGCAAGAAATGCAAGAATTGACACATGTCATTATTTTAGAGGATAATTTTAATTTATTATAAATTTAATTTCTTTTTTAATAGAAATCATGGGGGTAGTGGTCTTAATGGATTGTTTAGATTTATTCTTTCTCTTTCTTGTTTTTACTCATTCTTGCAAATAAGCATTTCCCAATAATAATACATAAAACTTTATTTATTTACATAACCAATTTCTCATAAGCTAAAAAATAAGTCGATTTAAACAGTCTCTTAATTATTGAGATTATAGCTAATCACAAAATATAATAAAAGGCAACGATATAATTAAGAGGAACATAAAATGCTAATGTGCAAAAAAAATGTAATATAATGACTGATTCTAAAATTAAGAAGAAAAAAAGCTTAAATAACTGATCTAAGATGAAGGTCAAACTTAAAAAGAAATGTGGCAAAGGAGTTATTTACCGTACAATTTTTTTGCCGTTATTTAACTGTGATTAATTTTTAATAAAGGATATGTGAGACATACGAGATAAATTCTTTTCTCCTAACTGAATTTGTTTCATATGCAAAAATAGTGATTGAACATTTGACTATTAGTTAAGGGGATCAAAACAGTACCACACCTGAATCCGAGATATTCTCCTCTTCAAATAATTGAAACAAACAACCCAAATTTAAAATGGTAATTCTTTCGCACACATTTATTTAAATATGTACGGGTACACCTGTTGAAGTGGACAATTATGGTAGGTTCATGAATAGTGTTTATTAATTTTTCTATATTAAACACTATTTATGCATCTATTAAAATTGTCCACCTCAATAATGTACTAGTACATGTACATGTCCAAAATGTGTATCGAAGTGTTCACCGTCCCTAATTTTCTGTTTTTATTTTTTTATTTTTGTCTTTAAACTCAGCTCTTTGATATTGTTAATGGTTTAAAAAGGGAGAAGATAAACGACATGATTGAAATTTTAAACTAAGATTAAAAACTCCTGATGCAATTTTTCCTATTATTATTATTATTATTATTATTATTATTATTATTATTATTATTATTATTATTATGTTAATTTTTCTATCATATTACTCCTAACATATTATATCCACGGTCTTAACTTTAAAAAAAAATCCATGTTCTTAGCATAAAAATGTACACTATAACCAAAAACAAATTTTAACATATTTGTCATATGTTAAAATTTGTTTATCTCTTCTCTCACTCTGCTGCCTCTCTTTCTCTTCTCCCTTCTTTGTTTTTTTTTATCAATTAGAGAGGGATGGTTTATGATCAATTTTGATTCGGAATCACCCATCTTGATAATTTTTTATTTCTTTTTATTCAAATAAGTGATACCCACATATTTTTAGGTTTTGTTTGAGTCTTATTTTTCGTGGTTTTTATATTTGGTGTTGTTTAATCTCGTCTTAGTATGGAATTTTGGTTTTGTCCCCTCTTAATTCGGAGTTTTGGTTTATCCCATCTTGGTACGGTGTTGTTTTTGTTCATATTTGCAGGTTTGCTTCGATCCAAATTAAGTGCAGATTTAATGACTTTAGCGCCGTCAACGTTGCAGATCTGGATGCATGACTATTCCAGACATTTGAATTTTGTCAAATCAATTGTAGGCTTTGTCATGGATATCACTTGCACGAGATTCAACAACCGAAACTACAGGTAGTCCCGAGGGGACGACATCCTCCTATAATAGTTAGCAGTACATGCCGTTTTATGCTATTAACTCAGATGTTTTAAGCCTATTTGCAAATTCATCATTATTAGTTTTTAGCGAAATTGAACATGTAATGATTTTGATTGATGTATTCCCTATGAATTTGAATGAATGAATATTTATAGTGCAAAGAAAGAGACTGCGTGAGAGAATTTCATGGGAGGCTCTCAGCCTGCAAATCAAAACGTGATCAACAAAAGTAGCAAATCAATTGTTGATTGATGAGGTGTAATGGATTTGAAATCCGTTTCTGACTTGGTCTACATCACATGTTTAATGTGCGAGTAACAGCTCGTAGCACAAACTTAAAAAATAATTATTATTATTTTTCCGGTATTAAAAATTTAATATATCACCAAACCCAAGCTCAGGCCTGAACTGAGCCGGATGGACAGCGGCAGCGCGCGATATTCGACATGGTGTGCGGTCTTCCCCGTTTACAAAATTGGGTACCCCTTGGGGCACACCCCAAGTAATGAACTTTTAATATATAAACAATACCACACAATGTGTGTCCCAAGCAATGTGAGACTGAATATAAACTTTTTCAAATTCACATGTATTTATTTTATACCAAATTATTCAACAAGTTGCTACCTTGTGCACACTTATTTCAACATGATACTAGCTTTCTTTAAAAAAATAAAATTATACTACGTAGATAATTAAACTTCTTAACTCTTTGATCTTATACGTTCGATTTAATCTCCACATTTATGTTAAAAATAAAAAACAATTTTGAACACTGAATGTATAAACGGTTTTAGCTAGATGATTAGAAAAATCACAAACTATTCCCTATTTCTTAATCTATATATTTCAAATCACAAACGATACAAAATATATTTGAGAAGCACAACACATTAGATGAGTACGCGGTAACATGTATCTCCAAATCCTTTCTAGTGGTAAAAAGACAGATTTTGAATCCGAGAGTAAATTAACTGGTTTGTATAGATCTGTAGGTGCAAAAATATACTACTTTTACAAATAAAAAGTCAATTTTGTGAACAAGTCGAAAAAATATACAACTCCTATAATTAACTGGTCTAAAAGTCAATTTTGTAAAAGTAGAGAGTGAAAAGTTAGTTAAAAAAAATTGTGAGGATGTTTACTCGTCATATATAACACAAGTGTTATATAAATTTTGCAATAAAAATATAATAAATATTAAAATAATGTTAATTATGCTTGTTCAAAAAAGATAATTTTGACTAAATTATAAAATAATAATCAAAATAAGTACTAAAAGGTAAAATTGAGTTTTAGTTAAAATAATAAGGGTAAAAGTGAAAGAAAAGACAATAAGCTATAAGCTATAAACTAATTGAAATAGCGTTTGAAAATAAGCTATAAGCTAGTCAAAATAAACTATAAGCTCGTAACAAAAAGACCGTTAAGCTAAAAGCTATATAGGCTATAAGCTAGCATTTTGGCAGGGGCGGAGCTCCTTTAGAGCTGGGGAGTGCCACGGCCCGCCCCAAAATCTTAAATTATCATTTTATATAGGTATATATACATATTTTTAGTTATGACTAATGTTATATATATCACTAGTTGCAAAATAATAACCGATGTAGGAAGTGCTTCGGTGGCCATGACCCTTGCCTATTTTAGCTCTATTTTTAACAAATATTATTTTTAGCTCTATTTTTAACAAAAATTCTATCTTCAGCTTCCATTTTCAAAGCAATTTTTTTAACCAAACAAAATTCATTCCAACATACGTGATTTGCAAAATATTTTAATTTATTGTTTTATTAATAAAATAATTATAATGCATTTTATTTTAAAATTTTCAATTAAGTTAAAAAAAAAAAAAAATCACGGCCCTCCGCACAAAATAATCCTAGCTCCGCCACTGCATTTTGTCCTTCCCAAACAGAGCCATATGTGGTGACAAGTAATTTGTTCGGACTTTGGACATGAATAGAGGCGAAGGCTAGCGTGGGAAAGAGACCTAGGTCTCCCACCATGGGAAACAACTTTTCACCCTTAGATTATGAAGGTCTATCATAAGTCATAATAAAGTGTCCACTTCATATTTTATCCTCTTTCACCAAAATTATCTTTTAATTTATATATCATTATTAAATTAATTTTTATATGCCATTTTTTTTTAATGCACTATATATTTTACATTAAAGTGTACATGTACAATAAAAAATAATTTAATAATAGTATAAAAAAAGATATATTAAATTAATAAAATGAAATATCTAGCACAATGAGACTTCCTCTTATTTGTGTTTCATCTCTCGGCCTTCTCTATTTCTATGTTCAATTTTCAATTTTTTTTCCACTTTTTTCACCTTTATCATTGTACATGTACACTTTTACTCGAAATTTATATATTACATTAAAAAAAATGGTCATTTGGTGTTATTTGATACATGTACACTTTAATGTAAAATATATATTACATTAAAAAAAATGGCATATAAAAACTAATTTAATAATAATATATAAATTAAAAGATGATTTTGGTGAAAGATGATATAGTGTGGACACTTTATTATGACTTATGATAGACCTTCATGACCGAAGGGTGAAAAGTTGTTTCCCATGTATATATCCGTATAAATCTTCTTTCATCTTTTTAATGAATTACATTTTTTTTTATATTAATTCTCAAGTTTTTGACAAAAGGGTCCGATAATCTAGAATTCGACCGCAAGAAAAGTAAAATTTGACTAAAAGTTATTTTCATCACAAATCAAACTCAGATTCTTCCGAACGATTTTTTCTAGAGAGAACTCATTAACCAATTGAGTCCATTAATATTTGTCATAAAGTTGTACCCCTCTCTTTGTGTGTAACGAGTTAATTAAATTATTAATAATTATTTGTTTATATTTCTGTGTCTATTTTATTTGTGGTTTAATTTAATTTGGTTATGTGTTTGGGTAGAATAAATAATTAGAAATAATAAAATGAAGTTAAGTAAGGAGTTTAAGTAGTACGGACCTTTTTCTCAAAAAAAGTAGTATGGGTCTAGAGGTGTGAGAGAGAGTATTATATGAACCCATTAGACATTTGAGAGTGTGAATAGGAAAATACCAATGTTTTAAAAATTGGACCGGAGGTCGAACCATTATAACCTTCGGTTCATGGTTCAATTGGTTCAATTGGTTCAATCGATTCAATCGTTATTAAACTGTTTGAACCGGAAATTAATTAAATATATTAAACAAATAAAATTAATACACATTTGTATACCAAAAAAAAAAAAATTAAAACACATTTCAAATACCAAACACACATATAATAGAGAAAAACACAAAACTACCTACATGGCCCAAGGTCCAAGTCCACTTTACTAACCCTAATATAAAACAAAGTTACAATGCAAAAACAATTGGATATGTCAGCCGCCACCCTATTCACAAACTCTCTTCTTCTACTAGTTTCCATACATCTTCTCTTCTACTTTTTGTTTTCTTTTTTAAAGGATCTTCTACTTCTTTAACATCACTTTATACTCTTCATCTACTACTACATGTACCATACATGTTTAACCTCTTTTTCGATTCATAATTTTCTTTCCTCTGTAAAAATAATCAAAACACAACACAAAATCATAATTTTCTTTCCTTCTTGTTTTTCCTGCTACTGCTGCTGCGTTTTTTTATCTGTTTGTTTCAGTTTGGGAGGATGTTGTTTTGTGTAAATGGGATGTTGGCAATAACTTTGGACAACACTAATTGATTTCATATATTCAAAATTTCAACAACAATAACAAGATTACAACCCCAATCTCTTTTCAACAAAATAAAATAAAGATTTTACAGATCCAAGTGTTAGAAGAAGAAGGAAATTTGAATAAAAAGCCTGAAGGAAAAAAATTGATTTTGAATTTTTTGCATTTTTCTTTTTAAAAAAAATGTCTGTCCGGTTTATCTGAACCGCGACCGGTTCGACGGTGAAGGTGCGTAGAGAAAACACAAGAAGGGGGGTTGAATTGTGTTTTGGATATTTTAAAAACTTTCCAAGATATTTAAAATCTTTTCAGAGTCTTTAAAGCACAGCGGATTATTCACACAATTAACTTATGGCGTTATGAATGATGAAGGAGTAAATGAGAGAGTGAGAGAGAGAAGAACACACAACAATTTATACTGGTTCCCCTCACAAATTGAGAGTACTCCAATCCCCTTGTTTCCAAGAGAGTTTCACTATAATCACAAGGATTACAATAGTTGCTCAAGCACACAAGCTCAAGACTTCCTGCTCTTAGTCACACAAGACATAGAGACTTCCTTGCTTTGATCACACAAGATCAAAGACTTCCTTGCTCAAGCACACAAGCTTGAGACTTCCTGCTCTAAGTCACACAAGACAGAGAGACTTCCTTGCTCTGATCACACAAGATCAGAGGCTTCCTTGCTCAAGCACTCAGGCTCAAGACTTCACTGCTCTAATCACTAAGACTGAGACTTACGTGCTTCTACACTAAGCAGAAGACTTTCTTGCTTCTACACTAAGCAGAAGACTTACTTGCTTCTACACTAAGCAGAAAACTTACTACTAACTTAAGAGCTTAAAACTTATTACAAACATAATAACTTCAGAGACTCTAAGCTAGTTTCTATGCTTACTTCATTTGAGAGATATTATCTATTACAATACAAATTCTCACTTTCTTCTGAGAGATTTTATCTAATGGTGAGCGCTAGTCATCAATTCTTTCTTTGGCATATTTATATGAGTTGAGAAAGACATTGAGACGTTGGAGAAATTCCCGTTGCAACTTGGACAGCTGTAGACATTGAAGATCCGTTGAGTAAAGCCACGTCTTCCTTTGCAGAGAAGCTTCACCTTTGCTGTCTGTCCAATGGTACAGTTATAAGGTACAACTAGCTCCTAGAGAGAGAGATCACATCCTTTGTGACCGTTGCATTTTAGTTGACCTTAGAACAAGTCATCAGGCTTGATAAGTTGTAGTTGATGTAGCCCTCTGATGACTGGGAATTCCTTTGCTTCTGATGAACCTTTGATAATTTTGGAGTCTGATTGGTCTTTGAATGGTTGGCCTCTGATAGTCTTTCGTAATTCGGCTTCTGAACGTCTTCATCCTCTGAATGACTTAAGACTAGCAGACAGCCTTTGAACTCTTGTAGGCCTCTGAACATCCTTGAGCTTCTTAAACTCCTCAGAGTTCCTGAACAGCTTTCAGACGTTCTGATCTACTTTGAGCTTCTGAACTTTGTATAGCTTCTGACCACGTTGTAGCATCTGAACTCTTTCAGAGTCTAAATATTCAGACTTCCATTGGATTCATCAGAGTTTAAATTAAGTGTGCTCTGGATTAAACGTTGAGTTCTCCTGCACATAATTTAAACATTAGTACCATCAATTGTCCATTTAATACTTTGTTATCATCAAAACTTAAGGGTGTGTATTAACACATATTTTGTTCCAACAATCTCCCCCTTTTTGATGATGACAAACACAAGTATTAAATACAATTGTTGTTGATAAAAATCAGCTATGTTGACATTAGGCTTCTGAGTTTTGCAAGCTCCCCCTAAGTCTGATAACCCATAGGGTTAGGTTTGTAAGCTCCCCCTATTTTGTATCCATAGTTAATTTTAATCAGTTTCAGAAATACTTTATTATATGACTTAAATTATTCATATTTCACTATGTAAAGAACAAGATTTGCAAGCTTCTTCTTTCCATAGTGTGATAATCTTTGAGTAAAGTTGCACCCTTACTCAAGAACTAACTATGAATGATAAACTTCAATTAATAAATGCATTCTTCTTGAAAATTAAGCCCTTAATGCAGATGCAAGATGAAACAATATTTAAATTGAATGACAAAATAGGATCAGAGGCGCTTAAAGACTTCTACATACACACATGGTTCTGATGGTTATCATTAACAGCTTCAGAGTTCAAAATATTTTCAAACAGTTCAGAGCTTTAAAAAAAATCTTTTTAAAGAAAATAGCTCAGAGTCTGAACAAAAAAACTTGAAAACAGTTCAGAGCTTTTTAGTACAATATTTTGAAATCCTCAAAGATCAGATTGTCATAACACAGCATGTACCTCATGCTACTATTTTGACCACTCTCCTACGTTCTCTCTCTGAAGCACTACAAGGCCCTAAAAAGCCAAGTAATTTCACTTCTTCCAACAATTGATTTACCAATATTCTTTCTCCCCCTTTTGTCATTATCAAAAAGGTAATATAAGCAATTAATAGAAATTCAACTTTCAATGCCGTCAAATCAGGAGTGGTTGAACACATTTAATACTCGGCCATTGAATTTTGCTTATAAAAGGAGAGAGATATCTAGTCATTTTACTCACACAGAATAATCATAGGTTATTGATAGATCTCTTGAGAGAAAAAATGAAACGCTCAGAGAAGAAGAAAGTAGTTTCAGTGAGAGTCAGTCAAGATAGGAGAAAACATAAGAAGAAACCAATGGAAACAAAGCCAGTGTCCTTTCCAGAAGAACTCGGTTCAGAGTCTGAAGAGAAATCTTTGGACTCTGACTGGTTTAAGTTCTGAAGACATATCTTCCTGAAGAAAATCAAACTGATATCCAAGGCTCTAGAGGGGCTAGAGTCTTTTCTTGAAGAAAACCAAACTGATGCTTCTGATTTGGTTTCTTCAAGAAGGACTCCGAGTTGGTCAGATGGCTTTAGCCAAAATCTCAACTTCTCCCCTCTACAAAGGTCATATTTTTAGGTGTGCAACCTTCAAATATGACCTTTGAAGCAACCAGAAGACAATCCTTGGGAAAACTTTATATGTAATCCAGAACTTATGTTCTTAATGAAACAAAGTTCATTACTTTGGCTTGTTTGTCTTTAATTTCTTATTAAGAGTTCTTCTCTTGTCATGTAATCTAATCTTTTAGGAACATCTTATATTGTACTTATTGAAAATCAAATTTTATAAATAAGAGCTCAAGAGTGTGAAGTTTTGAATGTTCAAGATTTGTTTGTTTTAACAAAAGATAAATTTTAGTTTCATTAAGTAAATAAAACAATCAATCAGATATTGTTAATCAAAACATTCATATAAGCATAGTGAATAATTAGAGTAGACTTAGCATAGAATCGAAAAATTCATGATCATAAACACTCTATCCTATTAATGTGTTTTAAAAACTTAGTCAGTTAAAGAAATCATAGAAGAAATCAAGATAATCCTAATGTTGAATTTGTTAGGGTTATTATGATATTTTTTAGATTAACATCTACTTTTTCACCATTCTCATAAGCTTGTTCACTTTGCCTTCAAACCTTCTAATAACACTTCCATAGACCGGATTCTTCAAGAGCTTGTTGATTGCCTTGATCGCCTTTCAGACTGTCTTAAGAGGTACATTCAGATCATTCATTATTGAGGCTAACCTTTCCCTAAGGTTTTTGCCCAATATTTTATCTTGCAGCAGAGGATTCAGGATGATCCCTCTCTGTGTCCTTTTGAGTTTGAATGTCTTTCTTCACTTGCAGCTTCATCTGTCCTTCTTCTCTTTTTCTTCACTTCTTCCTCTTTGACTTCAAACCCTTCTCCTAAGTTGTTTAGTAGTTGAATGTACTGATTGACAATACTACTAGAGGAAGTAGGTATATCAATGTTGTATTTCTTCACCAAGGAAGGTCCTGAGTGAGACTGAGGCATCAAGGGATCTGAAGGTTGAACTTCATGTCCTGACAGCAAGTTCATGTGAGAAAAGGTATGAACGGATACTGTGAAGGCTCTGATTTCCCTTAACAAGCAGTCATGACCCGCAGCTTTGATTATGTCAATTACCCCACATTGATAGAAGATCTCACTAAGTATCCTAGGGTAGATGACATTTACAATGGGCTTGCCCTGATTCTGAGTACTTAACACTACTTTGCAAAGGTGTTTGAAGATATATTCAGCCCAATTTAAGTTATATTTCCTAGAGAGAAAATAAGCAAAATGCCTATGATCCCATGACAATTTGTCAGAGTCATTATTGCTAGGAAGTATGAAACTCAACATTATTTTGGCTAATATTCTCTGAGTGGGCTTCAGATCTTCTAACTTGTCACTCTCACAGCTTTTTCCTTTGATGTAACTCAGTCTTGTTATGATCTTTAGAAACTCAGTCTTCCTTACTTTATTGTGACCACAGGAGTAGTGAAATCCTTCATTTGGAATGGATAGCACTTTGGCTAAGTTTGAAGCAGTGAGAATTACTTCAAAACCACACACAACAGAATGCACTTCATCTTCCTCAATGATTCTTAAACCTAAATCTTCAGGAGTTTTGTCTTTATTTTCAGCCCTTTCTATTCTTCTTGCAGCTAGCTCCTTATCATAATCTTCAACAGTCTTCACCTTACTTCTGATCCAGAAGTCTTTTACCAGAGCAGGATAGATTGGACCATTTAAAAGATTCATGTATCTAAAGCTCCCTTTATGATGAGAAAAGAACTTTAGAACATCAAACTGATTCTTTTCCAAACTATCAAAGTCCACTGGTTGTTCCATAACCAGGTTCAAAGATTTTCCCTCCATCTTAAGAGACAAATCTGTAGAAAACATTTCTTTGCAGGCGATGGTGTTGATTGGAAAATCTTTAGGAAAAGTGAACGAAGAGTCTGAGACTGATGTAGAAGTAGATGCCATTACAGAAAGTTAGGGTGAAGAGTTTGCTTAAAAACTAGAGAGAGTTTTGTTAAGGAGATGTTTGAAGACCACAAAATAAAATGAAAATAGAGTAAAGTATGCAAGTATTTAAATGAATTTGTTTAACACAGTAAAACACATTAAGGCACACAATACATTAAATTAATCGAGAATATAAATCATCATTAGCTGCTTCAAACCAATCAGAACGTGTATGCGAGTTGTCTCTTTAGCGCCAAAATGTTTTCGTAAAAATACTAAAACGTTTCCAATTCATTTTGTATTCAGAGGCTTAACCATCAGAGGTTGAAACGTTTCTCAGAGTCTGAGATTCTTCAGATGCTGAAACCTGAAGAACTTCAGAGGCTGAAAAACAAGTCTTTCAGGACACAAGAAAATATGTTCAGACAGGATTTTTCAAGGTTTTTAGTACTGAACACTGTGTATCCTAAGAAGACATTTTCAACCTTTGAGAGTTATTTCTCTGAATATGTCATTCAGGAGTTAAGCATACTTACCTTGTATTGAAGCTTTCTTGATTAGGTGTAGTCAGAGTCATAGCCTGAGCAATCACTCCACCATACTGAGTTGTTGTCATCTTCAATACATGCTTCAAGGTCTTCAGACTCCCTCCTGCTCCTTATGTGCTCCTCTTCATCTTCTTCTCCATCTGACTCTTCAAGAATGTGCCTTCTATTCACAATTGCTCTTCTTCCATTCACAGTCACATGCATCCATGTGATTGGAAGATTCAGAGTCTTAGTTTCACCTGCAATCAAGTAAACAATTTTGTCTCTTGGTACCCACTTTCTTGAGGGTCCTAGACTGTTAGTTGCCAAATCTTCATCCTTCATTTGTTTCATCTGAGATTTATCAGATACAAATGTAGTGTAAAGATTTGGAAGTGAGAAGCTTCCATCAATAACTAATGAGCTTGGTTCCTCTAATGTTTTACTACTAGAGTATCCAATCCCATTAGTATTGTTGGTCTTAAGGTTGCAAAGCATGGAAACAATTTTATTTTGATCAGCATTGATGTTACAGTACTCTTTGAGAGCTAGAGAGTGCTCAAAGGGTTTGTAACATATAGCAAAATCATTCTCAAGGTCTTTGGTTTTGATAAAATATTTTTGTTCAAGACCTTCAGAGTGATTTGCTTGCTTACTTAAATTCTCATAGTCTGCTTTAAGCTTTTTATACTTCTGCTGACTATTAGAGAGTTTAAGTAAGGTCTTATTAAGATGCTTGATCAATTTAGCTTTGGAAAGACTAGAATATACCTGATTTATTGTTCTCTGGATGCTTTCTTTGCTCTCAGGTTCTGACTTTTCATCAGAGCCTGAGTCTTCAGAGTCTGAGCCATCTTCAGAACTTGATCCTTCAGCTCTTGGTGCTCTTTCAGACTCATCTTCAGAGAAGTTGTCAAGTACATCCCATGTTGTCATTCCTTTAGCTAGTCTTCCTCCATTCTTATTGAAGATGTACCATCTTTGAATTTTTCTTGAAAACCTTTCAAGATACTCTTCATAAGGTTCTTCAACAAGATCTTCATGCTCCAATGCTTTCTTTCCTTTCCTTGCTGCTTCTGCTTCTTCACGTTTCAGTTCTTGCATATCCTTCAGAGCCAATTCATGGACTCTGAGTAAATCAATCAATGATTCAGGACTCATTGAATTGATGTCTTCAGTTTCCTCTATAGAATGTGGAATTTCATTCCAATCCAGAGGCAAACTTCTCAGCAACTTGCTTACAAGCTCTTTGTTGCTGAGTTTGTTGTTGTGCTCTTCAAGCTTGCTTGTTATAGCTTGAAACCTTATGTTCATTTTCTCAATGCTCTCATTTACCTCCATCCTAAACTCCTCATATTGATCTAACAAGTCATTTACTGTTGCCCACTGAATGCTTTCATTATCATCACTAAGCAGAAGACTTTCTTGCTTCTACACTAAGCAGAAGACTTACTTGCTTCTACACTAAGCAGAAGACTTACTACTAACTTAAGAGCTTAAAACTTATTACAAACATAATAACTTCAGAGGCTCTAAGCTAGTTTCTATGCTCACTTCATTTGAGAGATATTATCTATTACAATACAAATTCTCACTTTCTTCTGAGAGATTTTATCTAATGGTGAGCGCTAGTCATCAATTCTTTCTTTTGCATATTTATATGAGTTGAGAAAGACATTGAGACGTTGGAGAAATTCCCGTTGCAACTTGGACAGCTGTAGACATTGAAGATCCGTTGAGTAAAGCCACGTCTTCCTTTGCAGAGAAGCTTCACCTTTGCTGTCTGTCCAATGGTACAGTTATAAGGTACAACTAGCTCCTAGAGAGAGAGATCACATCCTTTGTGACCGTTGCATTTTAGTTGACCTTAGAACAAGTCATCAGGCTTGATAAGTTGTAGTTGATGTAGCCCTCTGATGACTGGGAATTCCTTTGCTTCTGATGAACCTTTGATAATTTTGGAGTCTGATTGGTCTTTGAATGGTTGGCCTCTGATAGTCTTTCGTAATTCGGCTTCTGAACGTCTTCATCCTCTGAATGACTTAAGACTAGCAGACAGCCTCTGAACTCTTGTAGGCCTCTGAACATCCTTGAGCTTCTTAAACTCCTCAGAGTTCCTGAACAGCTTTCAGACGTTCTGATCTACTTTGAGCTTCTGAACTTTGTATAGCTTCTGACCACGTTGTAGCATCTGAACTCTTTCAGAGTCTAAATATTCAGACTTCCATTGGATTCATCAGAGTTTAAATTAAGTGTGCTCTTGATTAAACGTTGAGTTCTCCTGCACTTAATTTAAACATTAGTACCATCAATTGTCCATTTAATACTTTGTTATCATCAAAACTTAAGGGTGTGTATTAACACATATTTTGTTCCAACAGACGGTTCATCTGGTTCGCTCCGGTTCTCACCGGTTCTGGCGGTCCAAATCCCGGTTCTTGTGACTAACGGTTCTGGGTGTTTATCCGGACCGGTACTAGGTCTGGTTCACGGTCGAACCGGTCGGTCCGGTTCGGTTCTTAAAACATTGGAAAATACTAGAGAAACTTAGGTTAAGTGGTAAGAATACAGAGATAAAGTTCATTTCCTTGAAAGTTCGAAAGAGGTAGAAAGAGAAAAGAAGAAAGCGAAGAAGGGAAAGGCTCGTATAATATATTAAAGTAAATATATTGTGATGTCCTTTATTGATATGATCAATGGTATATACAACAATTGTAGGTTAGTCAAATCTATGAATAATGACAATCATGAATGAAAATAATTACAATAATTACAAATATAATTATGCTTAATGACATAATATTATATTCTATCACACCCCTGCAGTCGAAGCGGGAGGTTCACAAATGCTTAGACTGGTCCGAAAATCATAAAAAATAACACGGGGTAGGCCTTTGGTGAAGATGTCAGCAAGCTGATGACGAGAAGGAACATGAAGGATGCATGCCAGACCACGAGCGACCTTTTCCCGAACGAAGTGAATGTCCATCTCAATATGTTTAGTGCGTTGATGTTGTACTGGATTACCAGAAAGGTAGATGGCACTTACCTCATCACAATACACCAAAGTAGCCTGAGAAAGTGGGAAGTGAAGCTCCAAAAGAAGGTTGTGAAGCCTACAAGATTCAGAAACCACATTAGCAACACCCCTGTACCCAACTTATGCACTAGAGCGAGAAAGTGTGGGTTGTCTCTTTGAAGACCATGAAATGAGGTTGTTACCAAGAAACACACAATAGTCGGAGGTAGAACGATGGGTGTCAGGACATCCACCCCAATCAGCATGAGTATAGGAGACAAGTTTCTCAATAGGGGATGGGTAGAGATGCAAACCATAGTGTAGTGTGCCCTAAACATAACACAAGATGCGTTTGAGGGCAAACATGTGATCCGTGCAAGGGGCATGCATGTGAAGACATACCTGCTGAACAACATAAGAGATGTCAGGACGGGTAAAAGTCATGCTATGTCACCCTAGACATATATAATGCATTTGGTACCATTCATTCTTTATTAGAGTATCTTACCTCTAATATCCATTCTTTATCGGGTAAATATAATTCGACATCCTTCTTTATTGGAAATTCAATATCCCTAATAATTCATGAATGCATGTATGTTTCATGAATATACTCGCACACATCATTCAATAGCATTTTCCTTTTTAAATTGGAACACTATCCAATATACTTTCTTTATTAAGATACAATTACCTTAATATACTTTCTTTGGTATTTATCTAGATATCATCAACAATTAATAACAATCATTAATTCATTCACATACATTGATTCATTGAATATACACTATGAAGCCCGAATACGTGACACGATACCGATACGATACCGATACATCGATACATGAAAATTTTCAAAATCTCTGATACGATACTGTCGCGATACGTTATTTAAAAATTAAATATATAAATGCACAATATATAAACAAAACAAAAATCAATAATGATAATAAATTAACATTCAAATTATTCAAACTGAGCAAACAAATGACGATTACAAAAATCAATAATGATAATAAATTAACATTCAAGTTAAGTAAGTATTACCCAAAAAGGACATAACTAGTACTATAAAAAAACATCATAATGTCTTAAGTTATATAATTAAGTAAGTACTACCCAAAAATGACATAACTAGTACTATAAAAAAAACATTATAAGTACCACACAGAGAACATCATCTACTAACATTTATTATTTAAAAGGAAACACAGATTGTATAAGTTTGATGTACTCCAATTCTATCATCATAGAAAATTAATTGTCTGATACTTTTCTGATACACGTATCGGAGAGTATCCGACACATATCGGTAATTTTTTTTTAAAAAAATAATATTAATTGTTCGATACTCTCCGATACGAGTATCGGACGATACGAGTATCGGAGAGTATTGAACGAGTATCGGTATTGGACATGTATCCGACACGATACTTCGCCGTTTTTGGAGTATCAGGGCTTCATACATGAAACATCCAAACATATAAGAAAACTACATAAACCAAGCCTCATCTTATAAAACTAACTTCGAAATCGGATTCTACACGAAAAATCGAGTGAAACAGGTTCCGGGTGCATAAACCGTCAAAAAGTCAACCAAAAGTCAATTCTAGTGAACAAGGGTATCAGTCTCCCACGAGCCGCGCAGGCCAGTCTGCGCGTCGCCACTACTACAAAAACAGGCTACTATAGCACTTTTTTTAGCTTGAATAGCACTATTAAGTGCTATTGAAGCTGGTGTTATTGTAGGTATGTAGCTATTATAGCACTTTTCAAAGTGCTATTGTACCATTGATCTTTAATAGCGCTGTGTACAGTAAAAGCGTTGTAGTAGACCTGTTTTGGAAACATGCTCTAATAGCGCCTTTTTAGCAAAAAGCTATTAAAGTATTCAGTTTCAATAGTGGTATTTGAAAGTGCTATCGTTTGCCCTACTTTTAATAGCGCTTCGTAACAAAAGGGCTATTGTATTTTTATTTTTTTACAAGCTGCAATTGTTTTATTCAACAGGTCTGTTTTTTTATTTACAAGCAACTTTTTTTTTCAATTGTCTTTTTGACCTGAAGCTTAATTCAAAATTTAAAACTTAAAATATAGTAGGAAATAATACAAAAGGCAAAAATTATATTAATGAAGATAAAAAGGCACAAAAAAGGCCAATAAATACCATAAAATTACATGAGTCTCTTATCCTTCACAAAACAAACAAAGAAGCAAGACAATTTTGTGTCCAATCCTAACCCTCTAGATGATGTTCATGACACTAATTATAACAAGATAAATTAATTAACCTAAGCAAATTCTTTGCCAATTGTCAAACCAAGCAAGCATCTTTCATGTTTCCAAGAAGTTCCTGAAAAATTAAAAAGAACATAATGGAAAAGTTTAGCAGCAACTACATTTCAAAATTTTGAGCCAACAGTCCAACTAAATTATCATGAGCAACAACATTCATATGTAGTTCTCCTAAGATCCTTAACAAAGACAAACTCAAACTTTTATTAATTAACCACTTGTAATCTAAAATAATAGACATATGGCAGCAACATAACAATCATTTATTTTACAACGACATTAATTAACCACTTACAAATGTATTTTTTGGTTATAAAGATCACAAATGTATTTAAACACCTTCAATTTTTAGACAAATATCACAATTAATGGCAACAACAGCCAATTAGTCACCTATTTGAGCCAAAGAACAATATTTTCCATCTATAGTTTAAATAAACATTGTTTCCTATTTCCCCAACTTCTTTTTGACACAACTGTATTACAGAAAATTGTTTTAAGTAAACATTAAGGGAGGTTAGTGTTTGTGACTTAAGCTAATAACTTAAAAACAATACAAAATTAATTTTGCTCATACCTTTACATCACAGGCAACACATGTAGCATAGAAAACACCAATCAGCCCTTAAAAACAACCTACCAGTACCAATAAATACCAGACCTGATGCATCAGATTGAAACTAAGTTCTTTAGAACAGACTGCTTGAGAACCCGACCCTTGTCATGCAGCTAACAACTTAATTAACAACAGAACCTGACATGTATGCAAATTTAACTTTATATTTTAACTTTATTGCACATTTAACTTTGATCAACTTGATTGTAAAAACTTGCACATTTAACTTTAGATTTTTATTCTTTACAATACGATTTAAACATCAATAAGTTAGGTTTTATCAATTCCATTAAATATTAAGTGACTTACCAAATCCTTTTCACTAACAGGTCCATTGTATGAGAAACAAACTAGGATTGTCTAGTTTTAGATTCTCTTCTTGATGGAGTTTAGATTTTCTCCTCTCCTTTTTGTATCCTTGTTCTTGTTCAATATATTTTGTGGTTGTTAGCTCTTTGCTGCCACTTTTTGACACAACTGTATTACAAAAAATTGTTTTAAGTAAACATTAAGGGAGGTTAGTGTTTGTGACTTAAGTTAACAACTTAAAATCAATACAAAATTAATTTTTCTCATCCCTTTACATCACAGGCAACACATGTAGCATAGAAAACACCAATCAGCCCTTAAAAACAACCTATCAGTACCAATAAATACCAGACCTGATGCATCAGATTGAAACTAAGTTCTTTAAAACAGACTGCTTGAGAACCCGACCCTTGTCATGCAGCTAACAACTTAATTAACAACAGAACCTGACATGTATGCAAATTTAACTTTATATTTTAACTTTATTGCACATTTAACTTTGATCAACTTGATTGTAAAAACTTGCACACTTAACTTTAGATTTTTATTCTTTACAATACAATTTAAACATCAATAAGTTAGGTTTTATCAATTCTATTAAATCTTAAGTGACTTGCCAAATCCTTTTCACTAACAGGTCCATTGTATGAGAAACAAACTAGGATTGTCTAGTTTTAGATTCTCTTCTTGATGGTGTTTAGATTTTCTCCTCTCCTTTTTGTATCCTTGTTCTTGTTCAATATATTTTGTGGTTATTAGCCCTTTGCTGCCACTTTTTGGTTTAAAAAAAAAGAAGGTCCATAACAACATTTTAAGCATGGATATGATTTTACTGGTGTCTTCAGCATGAGCACAATAATCTTAAAGAATTCTTTCACTCCATCTTCGAATTCTTTTGACATTTTATTGGCTTACATCCATTTTCGGTCCATAGTTCCTATGTCTTAATAGTTAAGACATTGAATATAGATATTTTGAGTTAAAATAATTAGTAATGGTCTTAATAGTTAAATTGGTTCTAATAACCAAATTGGTCTTAATAGTTAACACATTGAATATACTTGTATGTTTGTGTGTGAAATTGTGTATGTTTGTAGGAAACTTTTAGATATATTTGTAGATCTTCAATAGGCAATGTCACTATAGCCTGACAACCAATATCAACCTCTATGATTAATTCACTCTTAGTGCTGTCAATTTACAGTTTTAACTTTAAGCTATCCTAGCTGAACTCACTATTGGAAACAAGTGTATGTTTGAATTAACGGTGTCAAAATCATGGTGAATTATCATGATTTTGATCGGTAAACACTATATTTTAGAACTATAAAAAATCGTTGTGATTTTGTCAATGTTACTGTGAATTAAAAAAACACTAACCAGAATCAAAAGTAATATAGGTTATACTGGTTTAAAACAAGGCACAAGTTCGATTTTTAGGTGAAATAATGGAGTAATCCAAATACAAATAATATTCACACAAATGTTTATTGGTTCTTCCACCAAATAAATTATCAAGCTATATAGTTCATTAACATTTTATCAGAATATCAGTGTGTTTCTTGTAATACTCTTGTAGCCATAAGCATGGTTTTCAAACATCAGAGTTAAACTAGTATAATCATGAGGTTACTACTCTAGTTATCAAAATCATGTTGAATCACTTACAAAATTGTTTGAGGATAATCTCGGGTAGCTTGCATAGACATAGGATTTATGTTTGGTTCTTGTAAATATAGGATTTTTTGGTTTTGTTTCCTGTAATATTTTTTTCAGATTCCCACCCTGCAAAGTCATTTTTAGTCCATGAAGTCAATCTCTGTTACAAAAATACAGACACGACTAATGGAATTCTATTTGGTGCCTCTAATGTGATTATGGTTCAAATCTTTCTCAATCATCTCTCTTTGCATTTGACTCTCACCCCAACTTTCTCTTCTCTCCCCCCATCACTGTTTCCTCTAATAGTTTTTTTTTGGAACGGAAAAACTTTATAGTGTTCTAGGCACAATGTGTGCTAGAGACACTACAAGAAATTGTCTGATACAATTAAAGCTTCAGGGGCTAAAGAAATCCTCCCTATAACATAAACCAAACATGTGGTTAATAAACTCTAATACAATCTTAAAACTAGATAGAAAAACTAAAACACATCTATATAGCTTAAAGGCCCATGTTGATATCAAAATCTTAAGAAAATGCCACCCTTCACCATATCAAATACACTCACACTGCAGAAACTTTACAATCTTTCCTGCTAAACAATATGCTGGAGGGGAATTCAAAAAACACGAGGCAACATAACTGAAAAATATCAGCAAAGCCTCCTAAAGTATAGTTGGGTCAGAAAGTAGAAGTTTAGCTTCTTAATCCTACCAAATGGTGTTGCCTAGTCTTATCCCCTTTATTTACCACTAATGATATTCATACAAACTTATCAATCAAAACCACTAATTACTTCTTAACAATAACTTAATTATCAATAAAACCCAATATGAAACAAAGTGAATCAAAACTCAGAACCCAATATGAAACAAAGTGAAACTGAAGAAATTAACTCAACCTTCCATCAACATCCAAGCTTGAAGAATTCATACAAAAATCCAAACTCACTTTCAACAACAGAAAAATTGTTCCAAAATCAACAACAGAAAAATAAAGAGAGTGAAAATATTTACCTCCTTCGAGTGAACAATGATGAAGAGTGACTGGAGATCAGAGGAACCATGGAGATGGAGAGTTCTTCGGAACAGTGAAATGAGGAGAGGAACGATGGGTCGAATTTGTTGGTGGTGAGAGAAGACGGTGGTAGTGAGAAGTTTCTGAGTCGAGTTTGGCTGTGGTAGTGAGAAGACGATGGGCCGAGTTTGAGACGGTGGTAGCGGCAGTTTTGGGTCGCCGGTGGTAGGGAGCAGTTTGGGTCTGGTTAAAATGAGTGAGAGTGAAAAGTTCTTGTTAAAAGTTGGGTGCAAAATGATTTTTACTTCCACCGCCAAAAGTGAAAATTTAAGTTTTTTTTCTCACTAGAAGGCCCAATAATAGCGCTTACGAAGAAGTGCTATCTAAGGTACCAAAAAATGCTATCTTAAATACACCTATTATAGCGCTCACGCCAAACCGCAATTAAACGTCTTTGATAAAATAAAAATCCATACCTACAATAGCACTTTTGATAGTAAAGTGCTATTATACGTATTTGAGTGAGATATTTAATAGCACTTGTGTAAAAATGCTATTAAATTAGTGCTATTGTAAGCCAAAATTGTAGTAGTGCGCACAACAATCTAAAGAGAATTGCAACAAAGCTGCATGCCGCTCAACTTTGTCGCGCAGGAATTCGAGCAGCCATGCAGAAAACGCGTTTTTATGCAAAAATCACTTATTTTGACCCAAAATCACTTATTTTCAGTTCCAAAGAATATACCAAGCATGAGTTATGTTCATACATGTTCCAAAGCACTTAAAAGTAACTTATTAACACCAAAAAATCACTTATTTTTCATGGATCTTGACATATTTGTATAAACTAATAAACATTTTACAAATCTTAACAAACATCTACAAATACCTATTTTTATCCATCAAATTTGTTCATACATCATGTTAAGAGTATATTAAACATACTATGAACATTAGTTTTCATTTTCATTAAGAAAAATCATCCCAAAAAGTCCATGAAAATGAGTGGAGAAAGTTTGGGTTCGAGAAATCGACATTCTCCCCTTTCTCGAATCACTCACGATTATGAAAACTATCTCTCTTATCTTAACTCGACGATTCCACGCGATTTACTCTTCAAATCCTCTTGCCCTAGCTCTCCTATTCACTTTGCTCTTCCTTCTCTCTTCTTTCTCTCTCAAAAAGAACACAAATATGTCTTTCTCTCTAACATAAGCTATTTATAGCTCTCCCCAATTCTAACTTAGGCCCATTAGTCCAAAAACCAAATCCAAAGCCCACGATTACCAATGTCTCATAAACTTGTCCAATTAACTAACACTCTCGCTAATTAATTAATCGCCATAAAAGTAATAATAATAATAAACTATTTCACACACAAATAATATAATATAATGAACAAATGAAAATCGGGTCGTTACATGTAACGCTTACCTTGCTATTATTGGTGTTTTTGCTTGAACTTAGTTATCAAAGCATGGATTGTATGCAAACTTATAAATACTTTCATTTCATGAGGAAGCATGCTTAAATAAGATTTTGAATTGAATTTTAATTTCCGTTGTTGTATATATTAATGATCTCTGATGCATAATATTATGATAATATATAAACCTTAAATGCTTACTGATGCGATATTTCTGCAAGTGCACAGACTTATCGTGTAGTTATAAAAGATTATCGTTCCTTCAGGGACTATTTTCCAAAACTTCGCTTACGTTTTTAATATAATGTAAGGTTAAGGCTAAATATTACTTGGAAAGGGATGTTAAAAGAAAAATAATAGATTTAATTCAAATAATTAGATTTAACTAACTGGAATGTTACTTTAAGTCGCTTCAATGGGTTCGGTAGTTAAATTGCATTTAGAAATAATGTTTCTTTTTAACAAACTGATATCGATTTAAAAACACGCTCCTCACACTTTCGCGCTGTTGGTTAATATTATAAAGTCATAAAATAAATGCTTCACTCTCGCTCTCACATTTACTTATAAAAATACTTTTTGAAAATCAATTCAATTTAATTAAAAAGATCTAGTTTTCACAAAACAATATTAGTTTAAAGACTCAGGTCTCACACTTTCGCGCTATTGAACTAAATCATAAAATATAAATAAATACTTCACTTTCGCTCTCATATTTAGTTTATAAAATATTTTTTGGAAACTAATACAGTTTAATTAATTTTAAAGAGCTGTCGCGGTGTTTAAAATTAATGTCCAGTTTTTACTATCTAGTATAAATCTCACACTCTCGCGCTGTTGATTTACACTTTAATTAATTTTCACTCTCGTGCAAAATTATAGTCTATCGTTTAATTAAAAACTGAAACAGAAAGCTAGTTTGTTTGAAAATAAAGTTTGCAACTTAATTACTAAACCCAGATCAGCTTCTTATTCACATTCCAGTTATATTAAATTAGTTCGACATAATTGTAAATAAAAACATTACGATTAAATAAATAATAATTGATTTAATTAACAACATATCAGAGATCAAACAAATAAATAAAATCTGAAACTATAATGATCACTGGAACCAATTAATAAATATAGCAAGTATAGAAATACTGGAAACAAACAGAAGGGTACTGTGCGAGACAGTATATGATACTGACTTGAAAATTAAAATTAACAATTCAGATATACTATATCAATGGCAGAAATAAATAAACTGATAGGAATTTAAAATACTGAACTGAATTTTATATAGTAAATAGAGTAACTTACAGATAGCAACCGGAATGAAAGCAAAACACCAGAATAATAAAAGTTTGCAATATCAAAATAATGCGTAGCGTGAGAGAGCCTAAAAATAATCAGATTACATGTATTTATAGTGCTGAGAAAATAACTGACTTCCTATCTTTTCTCCCCCGTTTCAATCCTATTTTCACTGGACTTATACGTGAGTGTGCCTGAAGTTTAGGAAGTGATCAGTTTTTGCGCTTCGCTGGCTTTTGCACGTCTTTTTCCCTTTTTCTTTTGTTTTTCTTCACGTGCCCAATTATATAGGCATGGCTGGCGCCTTAGATTGCTTGCCTGGCGCCATGCTTTATCACCTTTTTCCTTCACGTGCCCAATTGCATAGCATAGGCATGGCTGGCGCCTTACATGGCTTGCCTGGCGCCATGCTTTATGCATAAACCAACATGCCTGGCGCCATGGGCTGCTTTCATTGGGCCTTTCTTTCTTTGCTTTGTACAAGCCTGGCGCCATGCTTGTCAATTAGTTTGGTCCTTTAGCTTCTAGTCCCATAAAACTCATATTTTGCTAAATTTCGGCTGCATCTGTATTTTTATAAAAAGTATTAATTATTTCATTGATAACACAATAATTTAGAGAAAATATTAAAATATTGCGACAAATAATATTAAATAAATAGTGCATTTTTCGGTGTTATCAAACTCCCCTCAACTTGAACCATTGCTTGTCCTCAAGCAAAAAGATTATAATTTTGTGATAGAGAAACAAAACAAAAAGATTTTCCAAGAGTCACATTTTCAATCTCGACCAAATCAGATAAACTAATTTATTTATCGTACCAAAAATATCATGGAAACACAAATCACAATTGAACATGAATTTCTTCCTTACATAGACCGTTCCGAATTATTTTACTATACCTGAACTTAACTTCCATTTCTTCTTTAGTTATCCTTTTTTAGCCCGCGGTAATCACATTAAGCCCGTTATCTATTCACACACACATGGTAGTGAACCTGTTAGTGATTATGACCCGATCCTTTTTCATATTATTTATTTTTCTTTTCTCTCACTTATGTCATAGGATATTTTATATCTTTGAGGTCTTTCGCATTTGGGCTAAATGACCGGGTGAGGGTCATTTGACTTAGAGTGCGTAGTCCCTTTTCAGATTTATACATCCTTGATTTTCATTTTTCAATCAAAGTCATTCACTTATATTCGTCGACTCAACTACTTAGATAGTGATCGTAGATGGTGCCGACTACCTATGGGCTTACTCAAGGACTAGTAAAGTGTCAAGAAATTTAAGTTTAGTTTCTAGCAAATATCCAAATTGATCTACATAATTAAGAAATTTAAGGTGTTAAAATGATATAGCTGGTACGAAAAATATACTTAATTCGAAAGTTCAGTCTTAATTACGTTTGCGACTTTGGAATCTCAAAAATTATTTGTTTCTCAAAAATTTTGTTATGGCTCAAGATTTTGGAAAAAATTTAGAATACACCGAAAAAATTTATTTGCAGAAAGGAAAACTAAACTAGAAGGAAAACTAAACTAGAAAGTGAAATGAATACTGAAAAGTAAATAAAAGCAATAAAGTCCTCCCCTCAACTTAAATCCAACAGTGTCCTCACTGTTGTGACTCATGTCAAAGATTGGAGCGGAAAACCTGCAATGGCGGTGAACTATGGCGGAGGTTGGTGGAATCGCTGAAAGTCGTCAAACCGTAGACTCAATCTGCCAAGTTCATGCAAAACCTGGTCGAGCTGTTGGCGATGATACTCCGCAGATTGGTTGTGGTGATCGTGCATTGCGGTTTGATGCTGGAGTAGTTGAGTTTGTTGGGCTCGCAGGAATTGCATTTCAGCTAGCATGACCTCTTGTTGTTGATGAATGGCATAGAAGAGGCCATCACGTTCTTCTTGTTCTCGATAGGAGGAAGAACTACCTGCAAAAGTGTTAGAAAATTGTGGTGTGGGTGCAGGTGGAATAGAAGTGGCGCCCTCACCAGTGGCTACATGTTCATCATCAGGAGGGTAAAAGAAATTACTATGGTTACGTACATCTGTGCGGTTGAGGTCAGGAAAAACAAAAGGACGGAAAACATTATTATTAATCATTAAATAGAACTTGCCATCCTCTAATTCCTTAACTAATTTCACATATTTAACCATATCTAGATCAATATAGCGCATAGGTAGTGGAGTAAGGTTTTCTAATTGGTTTCCTAATCCTATGGCTTTAGCAATTGTAGTGATTAATCCACCAAAAGTGATGGTTCCTCGTTTAGCAACAATTGAACGCATATGGTTAAACATGAACGGGACAGTATTAATTTTAATGTGTTTCATAAAAGCAAATAAATAAAACAATTCCTTGGAGTTCACTTTGTTAGAATTTGCGCGGCCAAAAATAGTGCCAGCTAGTAACTGGCGAAAATATCGCATGGCCGGGTTATGGATTGAAGAGGCATGGTTTCCCTCACAACTGTCAGTGTGCTTACCAGTTAAAGCCTTCCAAAATAAAACAAAAGTACGTGGCCATTGTTCATCATTATGAACTTCACAGACCACATTCATATGAGGAAAATGTAGAATATCTGCCATTTCGTCAAAACCAAAAACATATTCGTTATTAAACATACGAAAACACAGACTTCCTCTAGTACTTTTCGATTCAGGAGTGGTGGAAACTGTTAGTGAACTAAGGAATTCTAATGTTAACGGAACATAAACAGGATTCGCTTGCGATAGAAAATAATTTAAATCCAAAGCATCAAGCATAAAATTTACACTATCATATAATCCTAATAAATTTAAACATGCATCATCACAGTACCTTGTTGGTACAATAGTTCTAGTACTTAGCTCGTTATAAAGGGTTGCTTGTTTTTCTCCAGGTTTTCCTTGCCTAAATATCACTTCATAATCTGCTTGTTGTGCCATAATAATTTTGTGTAATGAAAGGAAGTAGTATGGAGTCTGTGTAGTTTGTGTAGTGAGGTGATGAGGGAAATACTCAATTAAACTCACAGCGCTAGTCACAAGCAAATAGTGATTTTTGTTGTGTAGTGGAAAAAGGTAATGGCGCCAGTCTGAGACTAGTGCTAGGTAGTCAATGAACAAATGAATTGTCATGCAAAAAAGGTAAAAGTGTGGCGCCAGGGGATAAGGTGTAGGTGGTAGGCATAAAGTGAGAAGCATGTGCACATGGAAAATTGACTATAGTCATGTGTACCGTGTGTTGTTCCAATAACATGCAACCAAAATTAAAAAAAAAAGAATAATATAGATAATTAGAAAATAGTAACAAGTGTTGAGAATAAATTCATGCATACACACTAAAAATTATGATAGACTAAATAGCGAAAATAAACATACTTAAAATAATTATTCGTGCATAATGTAGATGTTTGTCTTGAAAATTTAAAAGCGAAGATAATAAAATGACAAGGTACTTTCATGCATGAATCTAACTAGAAAGCAGGAAATATTTTTGTGTTCTTCTTCCACTAAAAGAGTTATTATGAAGGAAAAATCTTGAAGCAGAGAAAGAATATTCCAAAAGAAAATCTTTTAATCAGCCACTAGGAGGTGGTGGAGCAAGGTCACGAATGATGCGGTGGATCATATCAAAGCAACGATCAAGCTGAACTGCCACGAGGTCCTTAAGGCTTGTCAAATCAGAGCGGAGCGTCGCAAGATCGGCCTGGAGGCTGGCAATGGCAGCACCGTAGTCCTCCTGAGGTGGTGGAGCAGTAGTGGAAGCAGCAGGAGAGGTGGGAGGTGGAGGTCCGGGAGTGTAATGGTAAAGAGGGGGTGTTGCAGGGTCGGTCTCGTCATCTCCTTCCAAATCATACAGCCAATTGTCTTGGTTGTGAACACTTGTTCTCTCACTATTAGGCAATGTGAAGTGATGAATGGGTACGAAGTGAACAAGCAGTTGGAATTCTTCAGGTCCTAAGTTTCCTATCATATGGTGGTTAAAGCAAAAAGTAATGTCCATCGGCTGAGCTACACTAGAGCGGACAATCTGAGATAGAGGGGTATGTAGATCTAAAGCCTCGGCTAAGATGGTTACAAAGCCACCAATACTAATGCGGCGTGTGGGGTCCTCAATGATTTTAGTAATGTTAGACAGGAGGAAGGCTGCCGCGTTGACTGGTCTATTTTGGGAAACACAAAACATGAGAAAGAGTTCTTCTTTTGTAATGGTTGTGTTGTTCGGTGGTTTCCCGAAGAATGTATGGGCAATGATCATCTGAAAGTACCTAATCGCTGGATTATGTATCTCAGTGCTAAATCTAGCATCAGGGGTTGCGTTAGGGTTTCCGGATATACTTCCCCAGTAGTACTCTAGTGCACTATCCATATAGAGATCGTCTTGAACTTCAGTGAAGGCATCGGGTCCGTGGGGAACTCCTAAAAACTCAGCTATGGCTCGTGTTGTAAACCGGTAGGTGTTTCCGAACAACCTGAAGGTGACAAGTCCCTTGTGAATGGAGGTTCCCCAGGTAGGGTTATACTTAAAGGAACTCAAGAATTC
This sequence comes from Trifolium subterraneum, assembly GCA_951799995.1. Lineage (NCBI taxonomy): Eukaryota > Viridiplantae > Streptophyta > Magnoliopsida > Fabales > Fabaceae > Trifolium > Trifolium subterraneum. Next base: position 36,112,752 of record OX637461.1, read on the forward strand.
TAAAGTTAGATTACGATAATTGCGAGGAGATGCATAGGCGAATCGATCCCATCCTAAAGTGTTAGTCAGATACCTCACACTCTCCGCTATTCCTAAAGCACCCATGGCGTGTTGATCAGGAAAATAGTGTAATGCCATCTCACGCTCAGATAGGATTTCATAACGGGTCTTCTGTGAGTCATTTCTGAATGAAACTGGCATTCTGTCGGCCATTTCGTCTCTTACTTTTAAAATTCTAAGTTAAAAATCTGTTATTTCATAAAGTAATCACAAAAGTTAGTGCTGATCAAAAGAAATTTTAGCTATTATTAGTCTCCTTTTTTTTTTTTTTTTTTTTTTTTTTTAAAATAAAGGAGTAAAATGTGAAATGATAAAAGCAACATCATAAAAATAAAAGCGAATAAATAAAGAACTAAAAGCAAATTATAAAAAGAAAGAAATAAAACATGGGTTGCCTCCCATGCAGCGCTTCATTTAATGTCGGTAGCTCGACAAGACAAGGGTTGAAAACCTAAGTAATTGGAGGAAGGTCATCTAGCTTGAGGTTAGAATAATAGTCTCCATCGCTCGGGACATAGTAATGCTTCAGACGCTGCCCATTAACTATAAATGTTTGATCGGATTTAGTCTTTATTTCTACTGCGCCACTTTGAAAAACTTTTGAGACTTCGAAAGGTCCCGACCATCGCGATCGGAGTTTTCCGGGAAACAATCTCAACCTAGAATTAAAAAGGAGTACAAGTTCTCCCTCTCTGAATTCTCTCTTTAATATGCGCTTATCGTGCCATTTTTTAGTTCGTTCTTTATATATTTTGGCATTTTCATAAGCATCTAATCTTAATTCTTCTAATTCATGTAACTCTAGGATCCTTTTTCTTCCGGCAGATTGGTAATCCATGTTAAGGGCTTTAACTGCCCAATAGGCTTTGTGTTCTAATTCTACCGGTAGGTGGCATGACTTTCCATAGACAAGTCTAAACGGGGTTGTTCCTATGGGTGTTTTGTAGGCTGTTCTATAAGCCCATAAAGCGTCGTCAAGCTTTGCAGCCCAATCCTTTCTATTAGTGGAAACAGTCTTTTCAAGGATTGATTTGATCTCTCTATTAGAGACTTCTACTTGGCCGCTTGTTTGTGGATGGTAAGGTGTTGCGACTCGGTGCCTCACTCCGCATTTCTTCAACAGATTTTCTAATTGTTTTGATATGAAATGGGATCCACCATCGCTTATGACTAACCTAGGAACTCCAAATCTAGGGAAAATGATTTTTTTGAACAACTTAACGACTACTCGTGTATCATTTGTCGGTGAAGCTATGGCTTCTATCCATTTTGACACATAATCTACTGCTACGAGTATGAATTTGTTTCCCATAGAGGAAGGAAAAGGTCCCATAAAATCTATTCCCCAAACGTCGAAGATTTCGACCTCTAAAATGTTATTAAGGGGCATTTCATTTCTTTTGGAAATATTTCCAGTTCGCTGGCATTGGTCACATTTTGCAATAAAAGAGTGAACATCTTTGAAAAGGTTGGGCCAGTAGAGTCCTGCTTGGAGGATTTTATAGGCAGTCTTGGATGTGCTAGCATGTCCGCCATAAGGCGAGGTGTGGCAGTGAGTAAGAACACTCTCTACTTCTTCTTCAGGGATGCATCGTCGAAAGATACCATCCGCGCCTCTTTTAAATAAAAGGGGCTCATCCCAAAAGTATTGTTTAATGTCATGGAAGAATTTCTTCTTCTGTTGATAGGTAAGTTCGGTTGGTAATATTCCGGCGGCTAGGTAATTGGCGAAATCAGCATACCACAGAACCATGGTTTGTGCTAATGCGGTTTCGATATATTTACTGCCGACTTCTTCTTTTTCAAGAGAAAGATCTAGTTGGGCAATTAGTCTATCACATGGAAAATCATCGTTAATAGGAATCCGATCTTCTTTGACATCATCAAGCCTGGATAAGTGATCTGCTACTGTGTTTTCTATTCCTTTCTTATCTTTGATTTCTAGGTCGAACTCTTGTAGTAGCAGTATCCATCTTAGAAGTCTTGGTTTCGCATCCTTTTTACTAAGGAGGTATCGAATTGCAGCGTGATCTGTGTAGACAATGATTTTAGCTCCCACTAAATATGAGCGGAATTTGTCAATTGCAAATACGACAGCCAAGAGTTCTTTTTCTGTGGTGGCGTAATTTAGTTGTGCCGCGTCTAAAGTTCTACTTGCATAGTAGATAGCATGTAGCTTTTTATCCTTTCTTTGTCCTAGAACGGCTCCTACAGCATAGTCGCTGGCATCACACATAATTTCGAAAGGTTCACTCCAATCAGGAGGTTGCATTATAGGTGCAGAAATCAAGGCCTTCTTGAGGAGTTGGAATGCTTCCATGCATTTGTCATTAAAGATGAATTCAGCGTCCTTCATTAAAAGACCGGTTAAAGGCTTGGTTATTTTAGAGAAATCTTTTATGAATCGTCGATAAAAACCGGCATGTCCTAAAAAACTTCGTATTTCTCTAATGGTTTTGGGAGGTTGAAGGTTTTCTATTACCTCAATCTTAGCTTTATCAACCTCTATGCCTCTATTAGATACAATGTGTCCTAATACTAATCCTTCACGAACCATGAAATGGCATTTTTCCCAATTGAGAACGAGGTTAACTTTGACGCACCTTTGTAATACTAATTCTAGATTAGCAAGACACTCTTCAAAACTTTCCCCATACACAGAAAAATCGTCCATAAAGACTTCCATGATGTTGTTTATAAAATCAGCGAATATAGCCATCATACATCGTTGGAAGGTTGCAGGGGCGTTACACAATCCAAAAGGCATTCGCCTATAGGCAAATGTACCAACTGGACAGGTGAAAGTAGTCTTTTCTTGGTCATCGGGATGAATTGGAATTTGGAAAAATCCAGAATACCCGTCTAAATAACAGAAATATGAGTGTTTAGCTAGACGCTCGAGCATTTGATCGATAAAGGGTAAGGGAAAGTGATCTTTTCGAGTGGCTTTGTTTAACTTCCTATAATCAATGCACATTCGCCATCCCGATTCGACGCGTTTAGATACGGTTTCTCCTTTCTCATTTTTAACCACTGTAAGTCCTCCTTTCTTAGGCACAACATGAACAGGGCTGACCCATTTGCTATCAGATATTTGATATATGATACCTGCGTCTAGGAGTTTCAACACTTCCTTTCTAACTACTTCGCTTAAGATAGGGTTTATTCTCCTTTGGTGTTCTCTCGAGGTTTTTGCGTCTTCTTCTAGTAAGATTCGATGCATACACACTGAGGGACTTATTCCTTTCAGGTCAGAAATGCTATACCCTAGGGCTGAAGGATATTTTCTTAAGACATCTAGTAATTTTTCTGTCTCTAGGGGATTTAGGTCAGCGTTCACTATGACTGGACGATTCAGATCATCGTCTAGATATTCATATCTAAGATTTTTGGGTAGCGGTTTGAGTTCTAGCGAAGGTTGCTTAGGTCCAAGTGTAGGATCAGGTGAGAGAGGTGGATGTTCTCTTAAACTATCTTCTTTACAAAGTTGGAGTGAAGCTTGGTCTTCATTCATAGCTGGTTTCAGAATTTCCATCTCTTTAGGTAATTCTTTCTCTATTTCTTTGACACATTCATCTATTATGTCTAGGGCATAACACGTGTCTTCTACTGCGGGTGTTTTCATGAACTTAGAAAGAATAAACTCAATTTTTTCTTCTCCCACTTCTAGGGTGAGTTTCCCTCTCTTCACATCTATTATTGCTCCTGCAGTGGCTAGGAAAGGTCTTCCTAAAAGAATTGGGATGCAAGCATCTTCCTTGATGTCCATTACTGCAAAATCTGTAGGGATATATAGTTGACCGATTCTTACGGGAACATTTTCTAAGATACCTACTAGATATTTGACTGAACGGTCCGCTAGTTGTAGAGACATCCTAGTAGGTTTTAGATCGCTTAAGTTCAGCTTTTTGCTAATTGACAGGGGCATAAGACTAACACTAGCTCCTAAATCACATAGGGCCTTGTCTATTACGAAGTTGCCTATCACACAAGGAATTGAAAAACTCCCCGGATCTTTTAGCTTAGGTGGCATCTTGTTTTGGAATATGGCACTGCACTCTTCAGTAAGTGCTACTGTACCGTCTTCATCTAGTTTCCTCTTATTTGACAAGATTTCTTTTAGAAACTTAGAATAGGTTGGCATTTGTGCTATGGCTTCTGAGAAAGGAATAGTTATGTTGAGTTGTCTCAGAATTTCCACAAATTTTCTAAATTGACTATCCATTTTTGGCTTTGCGAGTCTTTGTGGAAATGGGATAGTGGGTTTGTAGACAGGAGGTGGATCCTTAGTTTCCTCTTTGTCCTTTTGTTTTTCGTTTTCAGACTCTCTTACAGGGTCTTTCGAGGGTTCACCTTTCTCATTCATCTCCTCGGTTTCTTCAATGTTTTTCGGATTTTTGGCTCTAGGATCAACTGGGTCTTGTAGCTCTTTCCCACTTCTAGTGGTTATAGCATGTAGGGCATTTGCGTGCCCTTTAGGATTTGGTTCGGGTTGTCCTGGGAAAGTGCCGGCTGGAGCGGCGAGAGCTGCTTGATGTTGCGCCACTTGAGATATTTGAGTTTCTAACATTTTGTTATGGGTGGCTAGAGCATCCACTTTGGTTGACAATTGTTTTACCAACTCGGTCGTATGGATACTTTGGTTCAAGAACTTTTCCATCATGAGATCAAGGTTAGACTTTTTAGGTGGATAAGTTGCAGCTTGTTGTCCTACTGACTTTTGAAAACCTGGAGGTGTCTGATTTGGAGGGAATAGTGCATTATTGCTCTTGTAAGAGAGATTAGAATGGTTCTTCCAACCAGGATTATAAGAGTTTCCTTGGGCATAGTTAACTTGGTCGAGTCCGGCCAATAATTGACATTCAGAGGTTGTGTGTCCAGGAACTCCACATAGTTCGCAGTTTGGTTGTATCGCGGCTACGGTAGCTGCGGGCGGTAGAGTTAGGCTATCTAACTTTTGAGAAAGAGCGTCTACTTTCGCACTGACATGGTCTAGGCCGCTTACTTCGTACATACCGCCTTTTTGCTGGGATTTTTCTATGGCAGCGCGTTCGCTTCCCCATTGGTAATGGTTCTGGGCCATGTTTTCTATAAGTTGTGTGGCTTCTTGATAAGGTTTATCCATTAGAGCTCCACCAGCAGCAGCGTCTATGGTGAGTCTAGTGTTATAGAGCAACCCATTATAGAAGGTATGGATTATTAGCCATTGTTCTAAACCGTGATGTGGACATAGTCTCATCATATCCTTGTATCGTTCCCATGCCTCGAAGAGTGATTCTCCATCTTTTTGCCTAAATCCGTTGATTTGGGCTCTTAACATTGCTGTTTTGCTTGGCGGGAAATATCGGGCCAAGAATTGCTTCTTCAATTCATTCCATGTAGTGATGGAGTTCGAAGGTAAAGCTTGGAGCCAAGCTCTAGCTCTGTCTCTCAAAGAGAACGGGAAAAGGCGGAGTCGTATTGCTTCGGCTCCTACACCATCGGCTTTTAGTGTGTCTGCGTACTGCACAAACACTGATAAGTGGAGGTTCGGATCCTCCGTAGGGGAACCAGAGAATTGATTTTGTTGCACTATTTGCAACAAAGCAGGTTTCAATTCGAAATTCCTAGCTTCAACGGTTGGGGAGACGATGCTCGAATGAGGTTCCTCTTCAGAAGGGACTGCATAGTCCTTGAGAGGACGATTGTTGTTGGCCATGAATAACCTTTGGGATTCGCGAATTCGGCGTTGTAAACGAATATAACGAATAAAACGCTCTATTTCAGGGTTAGGTTGCTCTAAGTCGTCCTCGGAGGAACGAGTGCTGGGCATACAACCTAAGTATCAAAAAGATTAAAGGGGTTGCCTTAATCGTTACAAATTAAAAACTTAAATGCGAATTTTTGACTAAATTAGTCCCCGGCAACGGCGCCAAAAACTTGATGCGATATTTCTGCAAGTGCACAGACTTATCGTGTAGTTATAAAAGATTATCGTTCCTTCAGGGACTATTTTCCAAAACTTCGCTTACGTTTTTAATATAATGTAAGGTTAAGGCTAAATATTACTTGGAAAGGGATGTTAAAAGAAAAATAATAGATTTAATTCAAATAATTAGATTTAACTAACTGGAATGTTACTTTAAGTCGCTTCAATGGGTTCGGTAGTTAAATTGCATTTAGAAATAATGTTTCTTTTTAACAAACTGATATCGATTTAAAAACACGCTCCTCACACTTTCGCGCTGTTGGTTAATATTATAAAGTCATAAAATAAATGCTTCACTCTCGCTCTCACATTTACTTATAAAAATACTTTTTGAAAATCAATTCAATTTAATTAAAAAGATCTAGTTTTCACAAAACAATATTAGTTTAAAGACTCAGGTCTCACACTTTCGCGCTATTGAACTAAATCATAAAATATAAATAAATACTTCACTTTCGCTCTCATATTTAGTTTATAAAATATTTTTTGGAAACTAATACAGTTTAATTAATTTTAAAGAGCTGTCGCGGTGTTTAAAATTAATGTCCAGTTTTTACTATCTAGTATAAATCTCACACTCTCGCGCTGTTGATTTACACTTTAATTAATTTTCACTCTCGTGCAAAATTATAGTCTATCGTTTAATTAAAAACTGAAACAGAAAGCTAGTTTGTTTGAAAATAAAGTTTGCAACTTAATTACTAAACCCAGATCAGCTTCTTATTCACATTCCAGTTATATTAAATTAGTTCGACATAATTGTAAATAAAAACATTACGATTAAATAAATAATAATTGATTTAATTAACAACATATCAGAGATCAAACAAATAAATAAAATCTGAAACTATAATGATCACTGGAACCAATTAATAAATATAGCAAGTATAGAAATACTGGAAACAAACAGAAGGGTACTGTGCGAGACAGTATATGATACTGACTTGAAAATTAAAATTAACAATTCAGATATACTATATCAATGGCAGAAATAAATAAACTGATAGGAATTTAAAATACTGAACTGAATTTTATATAGTAAATAGAGTAACTTACAGATAGCAACCGGAATGAAAGCAAAACACCAGAATAATAAAAGTTTGCAATATCAAAATAATGCGTAGCGTGAGAGAGCCTAAAAATAATCAGATTACATGTATTTATAGTGCTGAGAAAATAACTGACTTCCTATCTTTTCTCCCCCGTTTCAATCCTATTTTCACTGGACTTATACGTGAGTGTGCCTGAAGTTTAGGAAGTGATCAGTTTTTGCGCTTCGCTGGCTTTTGCACGTCTTTTTCCCTTTTTCTTTTGTTTTTCTTCACGTGCCCAATTATATAGGCATGGCTGGCGCCTTAGATTGCTTGCCTGGCGCCATGCTTTATCACCTTTTTCCTTCACGTGCCCAATTGCATAGCATAGGCATGGCTGGCGCCTTACATGGCTTGCCTGGCGCCATGCTTTATGCATAAACCAACATGCCTGGCGCCATGGGCTGCTTTCATTGGGCCTTTCTTTCTTTGCTTTGTACAAGCCTGGCGCCATGCTTGTCAATTAGTTTGGTCCTTTAGCTTCTAGTCCCATAAAACTCATATTTTGCTAAATTTCGGCTGCATCTGTATTTTTATAAAAAGTATTAATTATTTCATTGATAACACAATAATTTAGAGAAAATATTAAAATATTGCGACAAATAATATTAAATAAATAGTGCATTTTTCGGTGTTATCACTTACATGTTTAGTTATTTAAGTTAATAATTGCGCGTAAGAGGTTTAAGGTGTTACACACTCTCACTCACACTCACTCTCTCTCTCTCTCTCTCTAAACTTTACCTACTCACAATCCCTAGATCTGTCGCCCCTTCCCCCATATCCAAACCTTGCCTTTCAAGATGTAGCTTCCTCCTCTGGTGGTGCGGTGAGCGACACGAACCTCCGTACCACCTTTGTCTAGTTTGGCGCTGAAAGTGTGAAAAACACAAGAAGGGGGGGTTGATTTGTGTTTTTAGAAGTTAAAACTTTTTCTAGCTTTGTAAGAGTAAATGTAGCGGATAAGAGAAAGTTAGATAAACACAATGCACAAATAAACAGAGAGAGAGAGAAGAGTGCACAGAAAGATTTATACTGGTTCCTCTCACACATCGAGAGTAGTCCAGTCCCCTTGCACTTCCAAGGGATTTCACTATAATCACACAAGATTATACACTTGCTCCAGAACACACAGCAGGAGACTTCACACTTGCTCAAGTCACACAAGACAAGAGACTTCAAAACTAACTTAATACAAATTAAGTAGTGACTGAAAGTTTCTAAGCTAGACTCACTAACACTTAACCTTAATCCTAAGTGAATATAAAGAATTAGGCTCAGAGTCTAAAATAATATCAAAAGATATTGTTGCTTAGAGTTACAAAGAATGAACAGTTCTATGGCTTGAAATTCAAATTGCTCTCAATGTTTGATTGTTCAATTGTCCAATAGTCTTCTCTCAAGAGATGAGTCTTCTATATATACTTCAGTAGATTGAGACGTTGAGATAAGACCGTTGTTAGTACATTTGCATTTGCTGATATGGAATTGATCGTGGTTTCCAAATGAAATAAACCAATTCCACTACTTCGTCCTTTTTCAAATGGCGCTTCAACATTTTGAGTAATCAATAGTACAGAGAACTACACGCTCCATTTGAAGATAAGGTTGATGTACTATTTCATTAGCCATGAGCTGTCAATCTCCAGAGAATGTCACTGGAAACTTGTAATGACGTTTCGTTGTCAATCTCCAGAGCACAGTTAAATATATTAATAAGAAAATTTCATTTGAAACTGGTGAATTTAATATATTAATAATGTAAAAAATTATTTTATCAATATTAATTTTATGTTTTATTTTTTTTTATATGCTTAACATGTGTCCAGGGCACTGTTTAATATTAAAAAAATAATAATTATTCATTTAATATAAAATACATAAATTTCAATATAAATTTACTATTTTAAATTTCTTAACATGTGCAAATTTGCACACGATAGAAAAAACCTTAAAAAAATAGTACTACTATCGAACAAGTATGACTCAAATATATTTTTTATTTTTGTTGAGAATAAACATAAAAAAGAAGTTAGATAAAACAAAATGGCAAGTACTAAACAATTGGGATTAGGAATCATAGAAAAATGATAGTTTACTAGTCAACGAGACATAAAATAAGTCATCGGAGTTCTCGTCACGCTGGGTTTTCCATTGGAAATTACGTCGAAATTAAGACGGCTTATTATTAATTATTAATTAATATTATATTAGAAATATATATATACTACTTCTAATTCTCTTCATGATATTATTCTTCATCTTCAGATTCAAATCATAAAGAAACAGAGTCCTAAAAATGTCAAGTGACGATGAATTTTGCGAATGCAGGCCTTTGGGTTTCATCATTGGATTACCCTTTGCTCTATTATCATTGGTTTTATCTCTTATTGGAGCAATTTTTTGGGTTATCGGGTATGCAATTTTTTTTTTCTTCATTTCTTGCATTTTTCTATATAATTTTCTTATTCTAAGTTAATTTTTCATTCTATTATTTTGTAGGTCAATTTTGAATTGTTGTTGTCCATGTTGCATATGCTGCACAGGATTGGTCAATGTTGGTGTGTGTATGGTAAAGCTTCCAGTTCGAGTTCTTAGATGGTTCATTGACCAAATTCCTTGTTAAATTACTGGTAGATGTCTAGAGGATAAGTGTTAATTTGTAGCATAAACTCTCTTTTTTCTATTTTAGTTTGTAATTCCAATTTGGAATTAGTTTTGTGAGAAATATATATATAGGGAGATATAAAGAGCTTCTAATTGAGGTGCAAAAGCTCGTTTTAATATAAAGTATAAGCTAGATATTTAGTTAGAGATTCACAATAGTTGTACAACTATTTCAATTTTTTTGTAGAAAAAAAAAATCTATTTCCATTTTATTCATTAAAATGCATATATATCTATTTTATTCACTATTTAGTTTGATGCCCTTTTTGGCTTTTTTAATATTTTAATTTTGATGCACTCTTGTGTTTTTAAAAGATAGAAATTGATAATAATTTCCTTTCTAATTTAAGATTATTAAAACGCACTGATAAATTTAGTAATATGTATACACAATAATATATACAAAAGGAAAAAAATATATAAGAAAAAACAAAAACTAGGGGATATATAAAACTTAACCCAATAAATGAATACAAAGTGCATGTTAACCTAAACAAGAGAATACAAACAATTAAAATAACATAAGTGAATTCAACCTCTAGTTAATCCTAACAAGCAGTAACCAATCAACGGTCTCTAGTCTAGTTAGTGAATGAACCTATTGTCAACTTGGAAAGGATTCAAGAACCAGTAACTTCCGGCAATAGTAACAAGCAACACGACTCTTTTGAGCCAAACATTTCAACATCAAACAAATCGAATGATGAGAATATCATACACCCAAATAGATAAACAAACATATGTGTGTGAGCTTTCACATCTCAAATGAGCGAATGAACAAACGGCCAATACACACTGATTCTCGTACCTACAACCCCCTGCGATGAAACAAATCAACGAATCAAGAATCTTTCGAGCCAACAGTCCAAAATCAGACAAATAGAATGACAAATGATGTCATAATCAATCAAAATAATCCCAATGAATAATTCGGATATGAAGCAATGACGACGTGTTGAAGGCATACCCAATTCCCTCCCTCTCCCTCTCTCTCCCAAACTTAGCGCTCTCTCTCTCTCTCTCTCTCTCTCTCTCTCTCTCTCTCTCTCTCTCTCTCTCTCTCTCTCTCTCTCTCTCTCTCTCTCTCTCTCTCTCCCTCCCTCCCTCCCTCCCTCCCTCCCTCCCTCCCTCCCTCCCTCTCCCTCCCCCAAACATACCCATGAAACAATTTTTTTTCATGCTACCAACATCGATCTATTACAAAGTAACTTTTTGTTCTATGTATCCCTTTCATTTTTTTCCAATTTAAATTTCAATCAATTTTCTAATTTCAATCTTTTTGAATTTAGGGATTTATTTTTGGGATTTAAGGATTTTGTGTCTTTTTTTTTACTGGAAAATATCTCATTCATTGCCATCAATAAGATCAGATATTACAATAGATGAGACAGGTTCAGGGACATTCCCAAACCATAAAAGAGAACCAAGATTCATAGCTACACCTACTAGGCCATGTGCAGCCTTGTTCTTACAACTTTTAACAACCAAAACACTAACATTTAACAAGCTTAATAAAATATATAAACAGTCAACCACAATGAGTTCAATTTCAACAATGTTAATTCTTCTTAAAAGACAATTCACAACATTCTCAGCATCCATTTCCACCTCAACATTTTGTAAGTTTTGGTCTTTGATCCACCGAAGACACCACTTCAAGCTAAGAGCTTCTACCAACAAAGGGGAACAAGTAATTCTTTCTCTTTTGGTTGCTGCAAACTGCACAATACCTTTGTGATTCCTATCTAATAAACCCCAACAAGTGTAGTTGTTTTTAAAGCATCCAGCATCAATGTTTACTTTTAAAAAACCAATTGGCGGCAGTTCCCATCTAACATCGACATCAGAGTTGATAATAGGTTCACTGACAACATTAGATATCAGATTACATGCTAGATTAAATTCTTCAGCCAAAATAGAAACATTTTGAACAACAATCATACAATTAGGATACTTTTTGTTAAATACACTATCATTTCTCATCTTCCAAATAGTCCACAAAGATAGACTAAACAACTGAGTTGCCATAAAGTTAGAATTAGACAACCAGTGCTCCATCCATTTGAATAAATTCACATCTGCTGGGACATGCAATCCTAGAGGTGACAAGAACCAAAACCTTTGAATTACCTGGCAGTGCATAAAAAGGTGTTCTTGTGTTTCTTCTCCATCATAACATAAAGGACAAATAGGATCCAAGGCAACTCCTTTTTGTTCCAGCCTGCATCTAGTTGGAAGAATATGTTTAACAACTCTCCACAAGAAGTTTTTTGACTCTTTGAGGCGCTTGAACTTTCCAAATGGACTTCCAAATCTAGTGTTTCCCACTGTTGACGGTTCCGGATTATCTCTTAGAGTCTCCTCTTTAAGGAGATGATAAGCTGATCAAACTGAGTAATTACCATTTCTTTCCCAACTCCATACCTTCTTGTCATCAGGTAGCCGCCAAGAGAGAGGAATATTAAGGATTTGGTTTGCCTCAAACTCATTGAAACTACTCAGAACAAGCTCTCTTTTCCATTTCTTTAAATCAATATCAATTAATTCCGCAACAACAACATCCTCATCAAGATTGCACACAGGGCTCCAAACTTTAAAACTTGATAACTCAGGAAGCCATGGATCTTTCCAAATTTTCACCTGCTACCCATTTCCAATTGTCCATCTCAGACCAAGGTCAATCACAGACTTTGCATTATATAAACTTCTCCAAGCCTAGATGGGTTGGTAGCCACATTTGGATTTCAAAAAATATGATATAGGAAAGTACTTACTCTTGAAAACTCGTGAGAGAGGAGAGTTTTCATTTAACATTAGCCTCCAACATTGTTTTCCTAAAAGAGCTTTGTTGAAATTGCTGAATCCTCTGAAACTGAGTCCACCTTTGTTTTTAGCTCTCGCTAAACGATCCCAACTCATCCAGTGAATTTTATTTTTCTGTTCCGAGGAGCCCCACCAGAACTTCGAGAGCATGGATTCAATATTTGCACAGCTTCCTTCGGGAATCGTGTAGCAACTCATGATGTAACTTGGAATGGCTTGGACAACGACCTTGATTAAGAGTCTCTTTCCCTGCCTTAGATAAACATTTTTCTTTCCAACCCTTGACTTTCTTCCAAATCATATCTTGAACAAAAGCAAACACTTCTTTTTTGGATCTTCCAAAAATCACCGGAAGCCCCAAGTATCTAGAATTAGATGTCATAGCCTTTACTTCAATCTTGTTACAAATAATGTTTTTCTCTATATCAGGCACATTTAGGCTAAAAGAGACTTCAGACTTTTCAAAGCTAACCAGTTGACCCGAGGCTAACTGATACTTGTTAAGAACTTGGATAATAGTATTGGCTTCATTTTGGTTCGCTCTTGCAAAGAGGAGACTATCGTCTACAAACATAAGATGAGTGATTTTGGGAGCATTCCTAGCCACTTGGATACCATGAATTCCTTGGCTTTGGGCCTCTTTATGTAGCAATCCAGACAAGACATTAGCACACAAAATAAAAATATAAGGAGAGAGTGGGTCACCTTGGCGGATCCCTCAATCAGGAGACAAACTCGAGCTAGGATGCCCATTGATGAGAATCTGGTAAGACACGGTAGATATAGAATTCATGATAAGTTGGACAATCCTTTATGGTAATTCCATGCTTTGGAGAACACCTCTGATAAAGGCCCACTCCATTCCGTCATAAGTCTTCGCCATATCCAACTTCAGCGCCATAGTCCCCCTTTTCCCCTTAACTTTCTTCTTCAACCAGTGGAAGCATTCCATAGCAATGAGAGCGTTATCAGTGATTAAACGACCTTTGACGAAAGCACTTTGTTCCTCGTCAACCACATCAGGCAAGATACTCTTGATTCAATTTGCTATAGTTTTCGTCACAATCTTCATGGTAACATTGCAGAGGCTAATGGGCCGGAATTGTTTTGGGGAGGATGGATTCTTACATTTGGGTATAAGAGCTATGAACGTTTTGTTTATAACCTCTGGGGACCTACTTTCATTTAGAATGCCCAAAGACAATGAAAGAAAAGAGCTGGAAGACCGTCAGGACCTGGGGCCTTCAAAGGGTGCATTTGATCCACCGTTTCCTTAATCTCCTTGGCTGTAAAACTTTGATTACACAATTCAACATGGTCTGGTGAGAGTCTTTTTTTAATAGCTTCACAAGTCTTCTCCACATCAACTGGGTTGGATGATGAAAATAAATCAGCAAAATAGTGAAGAAAGACTTTCTCAACATTATCTTGTCCTGACCACCAGATCTCATCATCATCTTTTAATTTTTTGATGCAATTTGTTTTTTTCCTTTGATTCGCTTTCCCATGAAAGAACTTAGTATTTCTGTCCCCATCCTTCAACCAAGTTGCTATGTTTCTCTGCCACCACAAAGTCTCTTCTTTTTGGAGAAGATCAGCACGTGTCCTTTCTAACTCCATATACCTCCTCAAATCATCAGGTGACTTAGACCATAAGTATCCATCTTGTAACAACATCTCTGTTCGAACAATCTCTTTTCTAACTTCAGAAGTTCTGTGATCAACAAACTCATTGTCAAGAGATTTCATGGAGTCAATTTTGGAAGAACAGTTACCTCTGATATTGGACCAGGTTGTATGCACCAATTGTTCACATCTATTGTCTTTGTACCATCTTTCTTCAAACCGAAATAAATAGACTCTCTTTTTGCTAATGTTGGAGCAGACATCATTAAGAGTAATAGAAATTGCTGAATGATCAGAACCATATCTAGGGAGGTGCATCACTTTGATTGGGGAATGCTCAGAAATGATCCTTTGTGAAGTCAAAGCTCTATCAAGCCGACATTTGACATTTTCAACACCTTCCCTTCCATTGGACCAAGTGAACGAGTATCCAATGAACCCCAAATCAAGTTGCCCGCAAGCTAAAGTTATATCTCTATCCACTGTGAGTTGATCAAAAGTTCTCGAAATCCCTCCCTTCTTTTCGGCCGCTGATAAAGTATCATTGGGATCCCCCACACATAGCCAAAGATTTGTAGCCAAATCTGCAAAAATATTAATCAAAGACCAAGTATCTTTTTTCCTCCTCTCATCCGGAAACCCATAAACTCCAGTAACAAACCAAGGTTCACCACCATTTTCACCTTCAATCCTGCCATGAATGTGGTTTAAAGAGAAAGAGAGAATTGAAATATTAAACTGATCATTCCAAAAAAGTGCCACACCACCAGCCCTTTCCCTTCCTTCCCCACTACATCCAACCGCAATACCATAACTGAAGCCACACCGGTGTTTTATTCTAATCATTTCACGCTCAGATAATTTAGTTTCCATAAGGAAAACTAGATGGGGATTTTCTACGCGAATGAGACTTGACAAGGCTCGAACTGCACGAGGGTTCCCCAACCCCCTGCAATTCCAACTTAAGATTTTCATTGTGTAGGGTGGTGTTGGTCATCCAACTTAAGGATTTTGTGTCTAAATCAATGAGGAAGGTGTAAAATTGATATGAAGGATTATTTGAAATTTATTCTAATCTTCCAATTTCAGTCTTGTGGTTCTTCTATATTAATAATCAGGGAAACTAAATTGTTGTTATCAAGGTCCAGGATGAAACTTTATGATAAACGACTGCTATGGATCGTCTTGAAAACAAATAAAGAAACTTGATCCTAACAGCGACCTGCCGGTAGAACCAAATTTATAAAAATAAGAGAGGAATTTGACCCTGGACCGGGAGTAAATGTAAAGGGTGCATCTAGCAAAAACCCAAATATTATTTGATGATTTGTACAACGGCCCAATACACGCGCGAGAGTCAAAGCCCAATTTTCCATTAAGGGCGGGACCAGAAGGGCGAGGCATCTATCCCTGGCGAGACATGGCCGTATGGGCGAGATTCCCACGATCTCACGATCTCCCATCCTCCATTGTAACTGCCATTCTTCCACGATTTTACTCACTTACCTTCATCTTCCGTATGACTAGGAGCAGATTTTAAGAAGAACCATTGTATTCAAACCACGTTCCCCATGATCACCTTGCAAATAGGCATGTGATCAAATGTATAGAATGGACGTGGGATTGGCCAACAAAGAAAAAAGGGCGGGAAGAACTCTATTCCTGAAGACCCTATAAATACTCGTAACATTGATGAAAAGAAGGACGAACAACCAAGAAATTACAGAGATACTTAGATTATTTTGTTATTTCGACGGTCCAAGTTATTTACTTTTTACACCCGTTTAAGTGTTCACCAGAATATTTTGGCGCCCACCGTGGGGCTGCGGTAAAACGATTCCCAGCCTACCACTAAGAGAGAAAGCAACGCTGCAAGCAAATATCAAACCATGGCTGCCAACCATGAAACTCCTTCACTTCAAGTTGCAATGGAAGAGATCATAAGCTTGCAGAAGAAAGTCACTACAATGGAGAACGAAGGGCTGAACAAAACTTAGATTCTGATGATGAAAGTCTTGTTGAATCTTAGCCCCTACGTCAATCGCTCTGGGATTTCAAAGTCCCAGACAACTTCAAGTCACCCCACTTGCCAACCTTTGACGGTAAGACAGACCCTGTGGAGCATTTGATGGCTGTGGGAACTCAAACTGCCATCATTGGAGCACCAGAGCATCTAAGGTGCAAACTCCTTTCAGGGACTTTGAAGGATGCTGTGTTGCGTTGGTATATGAACTTACCCAATCACTCCATTGAATGTTATGCTGACTTTCATAAAACGTTCATACACCAATTCTCAAGAACTAAACATATCAAGGTCACAGCAACCAGTTTGTTCACAATCCGACATAACTATACTGAAACTCTTAGGGAATATCTTGCCTGATTCAGTGAAGCAACGATCACAGTGTCAAATCCAAACCAGGAAATGTTCGTTGTAGCTTTCCACAATGGATTGAAGGCGGGGCACTTCAACGAGTCTTTAGCACAGAAGGCCGCTACCTCAATGCAAGAAGTTGTCAAAAGAGCCAGTTGATACATCAAAGGCGAGGAGAGCAACGCAGAAAAGCGTTCCAGAGACGCCAAAGAAAAGGATTCAAGGAACAACAGTAGCAAGGGGCAAAGTTCGCAACCCCAGCACAACTGGCAAAGCAACAATACTCACACACAAGGATATCGTGCTAAGCCCTATCACCCTCCTAACGCTGGTGGAGGATCAGGTTACTCACAGTACAGGCGGTATCCCGCGGATAGGGAATACACGCCGCTAAACAGGGCTAGAGTGCATGTGTTGCACGAAATTTTACAAACAGGCTTGGCGCCTCTCCCTCCTCCCAGGATGCACAACACCATCATGGGACCAGACACCGAGGCGTGGTGTACTTATCACAGGTGCAAAGGTCACGACACGGAAAGGTGTTTCCGGTTGAGGGACTTGATTGAAGATCTGATCAGAAGCGGCCATTTGAGAAAATTCCTTGAAGACGCCGCCAAGGGACATGTCGCCTTCCCAAAACAAATTCTCAACCAACAGAAAGGGGAAGGCGACAGCAGAAACAAAGGAGAAAAACATTGAGTAGCAGTTAACACAATATCTGGAGGATTCGTAGGAGGATTCGTAGGAGGAGGCGAGTCCAACTCGGCTAGAAAGCGTTGTATCAGGCGATCGAGGTTTGAAGTATGCTCAGTGGGAAGTTCAACTTTTCCCCACACCCCTGACATCTCGTTCAACCCGGAGGATGCACGAGACGTCATTCCTCACGATGACGGTCCTTTGGTGATACAAGTTCATATTTTAAACTGTGACGTCAAAAGAGTTCTCATTGACTCAGGGAGTTTCGCATACATCCTATACTGGAATGCCTACAAGGCAATGCGCTTATCCGATGAACAATGGAATCCCTACTCCGGCACGTTGGTGGGATTTGCCGGCGAGCAAGTGGAAGTCATGGGTCATATCACCTTATACACCACGTTCGGCGAGGACGAGAACGCTAAAACTATCAAGGTTAGATATCTGGTGGTTAAGACACTCTTTACTTCGTACAATATTATCATTGGAAGACCGGCGTTCAACGCGTTGGGCGCGGTTATGTTTACTCTCTACTTGTCAATCAAGTACCCTCTGAACAATGGTAAGGTCGGAGTGGTCAAGGGTGACCAAGTATTGGCAAGGAAATGCTATTAATCAAGTTTAAAAATTCGCCATAAACTGTTCAAGCCCGTCTCGCCCCCAGATAGCGGAGAGCGAACCAAAGGGATAAATATGGTCAACATTACAGATCTGGATCCAAGAGAAGAGTTCCAGGACAGAAGGGTCAGTCCAATTGAAGACCTGGAGCAGGTTCAAATTGGCGAGCAGCCACACTAGACGACCAATATCGGAACAAGCCTCCAACCAGAAGAAAGGGAAAAAATCGACACCCTACTGCGCAACAACAAAGATATTTTTGCATGGTAGCCATCTGACATGCCGAAAATTGACGAGAGCATAATCACTCATAAATTGTCTATCTCGCCCGCCAACAACCCAGTGGTCCAGCGAAAAAGAAAAGTTGGCGAAGAACGAACAACCAAGAAATTACAAAGATACTTAGATTATTTTGTTATTTCGACGGTCCAAGTTATTTACTTTTTACACCCCTTTAAGTGTTCACCAGAACAGACCCTAACCGCGACTTGCCAGTAGAAGCAAAGTTATCAAGAAAATAGAGGAACTTGACCCTAACCATGACCTGCCAGTAGAACCAAAGTTATCAAACAAAGTGCGGCCCTAACTGCAACATGTCGGTAGAACCAACACTATAAAGTTGTTATCTTAAGAACAAAGGAAATGTTCTCACAAGAAAACTCTCAAAATGATAATATTCAAGTTGTTATTTGAGAAGTACATATATGAGTCATATTTATATTCTATCCTTACATAGTAGGATTTATTGTTCACTACCTTACATCCATCACAGGCCTTAGAAAATGACCACTAACATGCTTATAAATTTCCACTAGTCACTATAATGACTTAGTGCACCACTATGAAACATCTAGAGAGACTAGAAGGAAGCTAAAGGTCATCTAAAAATCCACCCATAAAATAAAACGAAAATTACATATAAAATAAAGAAAATTGGACATAATTATTTTTCTATTTAGTCCAATATTATTAGACCACTAAATCAGCCCATGAATTCTTTTTATCATGTGAATTGGGCTTCAAGTTGAACTCCAAGCATCTTCATCCAAAATATTTTAGTGCATTTTTTATAAGTTTCCTTCC